>KK499890.1:209223-252506 GCA_000688715.1 Glossina pallidipes
TTATAAGTAAAAGTGTGTATAAGTAAGAATCGAATAGAATGAGAATATCACATTCCTATTTAGTTACCTGACATACTTCGAACGTGATCAACTAACCGATTGGCAACGCCAATTCGATTTCGAAGAGACGCACAGTGAAGAAGAAGATTGCACATTCTCCTCATTCTGGATTGAAGCGCCGACTAGGTAACACACCGCCGTCTGAAATAAAATCCGTAATCGTCCGCCGGGATTGTCCACTATAGGTGCCAAATTAAGGATATATTAAAAGAAGGCCATGCGTTTCGTTCGATGGCCACTGACGATAGGTCATTTAAGTTAGGTATAGACATTATGCAGGGTTGTACTTGTAGCAATTATTACAAAAATATAAAACCGGTGTTAAAAAGGATGTATCCAACAAGCGTCATCTAGGCTATCGCAATAAATTGTGAAACAGGGTATCTATAGCCGGGGTAGTACCAATGACTTTCTATATACATAAATATAAAAATGAAATACGCCAATTGCGCAAAAACAGCAAAAATTTAAATACATGAAATATAATAATGGATATCGGACAACCGACCTCATTATTTTTAGGCGTACTCTTAAATGCCACTTCAACAGAATCGGAGGTTGTAGAGACAGACGCAACGGACGGAACGGATTAAATAATTTGTAAGTACGTGTGTGATTACATAAATGATGTTATGCACTGAACAAATTATATGTATTGTGAGGCCGTTTTGGCCCTTTCCTTTGGCTGGGGCAGCTCAGCGACCCAGGGAAGGAAACGAACAAAAGAAAATTTATATTCGCAGGCACTTGGCTCTTCTTTTATTAATTCATTACATTTGGTAAATTTCATCAGAGTTTATAAATTGTATTCTGCTGTCTTTGTTTTCGTTTTCTATCAATCACTTTTTTTTGTTCAGGACGCTTGATTCTTCCTTTATTTAACTGATACATTTAGTAATTTCTATCCGAGTTTTGTAAATTGTATTCGATGTTATCGGCTCGAGAGCCTAACACCGACCTGCCGGCTCGAGGGCCCAGCACTCACTAACTATCCTACTCGTAACCTATTCTATTCTGTCTTATCCTATCCCTAATCTATTCCTAAGCTATTTCTTATAATACTCCTAATCTATTCCTAAGCTATTACTTATTCTATCTTAACCTATTCTTATTTTAGCACTCCCCCTCCCCAGAGGCGGAGAGTCCGTGAGGCCAAAGCGAGGGTACGACTTTGGGTCCTCACAGTATATATGTTACATACATAAAATAAATACCATGAAGTTGATGGTGTAAATTCTCAATACTTAACAGAGTTGATGACCTAGATTCTCGGTACTTGACGAATTTGTGGAAAGCAAAATAATTCTTATTATAGCCATAACCGATTCTTATACACATTTCTATGCAAATATATATAATAGGCAGATTTGTCAAAAGTTGTTTCATTTAGAATAGTTTAGTTAAGTCCATACGACATTAAAAATTTTCTTAACATTTAGCCGAAAATTTTGTATGAATCAAAATCTGCTTATTTATACCAACATTCCTTTCAGGCGTCTGTCGGCTTTTAGACGATAGCAAAGCGTCGACAAAATCAGTAAAGTAAATTTTTGTTCATTTCTTTACTCCGGTTTTAATGTCGACTTTCAAACAGCAATCGTTTTTCAATATTAGATCAAATTTATATCGAGTTTTTCCTTTTTTTCATTAGTAAAAATGTGAAACCGTGTTTTTAATTTGTATATTTCCCGTTTTCTTCATATTTACTGCTGAATTGAAGGACAAATCCATGATCTACTATCCAACAATCTATATACTTTTGAAAAATTATTGACCTCTGTTGCAATTTTACTTAACTTCTCAAGACTTTTTTTTTAAGTTTTCTCCTGCACGTGTTTCTGGCGTCTTTTCTTTTCATTTTCTCTTCTTCCTTGCTTTTTTTTTTTTTTTTTCTTTAAACAAACGTCATGCAGCATCAATCATATCTCGACGCGCGAGATTAACAATATGACCGTCTGCATAATGTATTTGCAGCATTTTTTGCGAAAAAAAACCGCTTTTACAGAGGAAAGAAGATTTTTAGGGCCTTTAGATTCTTTATCGGTAAATTAGTCACTTTTGCGTACGCTAAAGGTGGCTGTGTATCCTGTAAAAATGTAGAACATCGATGTTTTATTACTTTTAGCTCCACATTTAACTGCCACTTTAGGAGGTTTGGAGATTGTAAAGGAGTAACGCACGTGTCGTCGTTGAGGTAGTTAGTTTCGGAGATATGGAGGTTTTAAAGTTTTGTCCCATGGACACTCTCCCGACGAATACAATTAGAATAGGTACACGTATTTAATCCTCATAAGAACAAACGGGCGGACGAGACCTACTTACGTAATGAGACGATCTTACGCCCCCCGCCAGTCTTTATGCTGCCCTACCTGTCGTCTCCTTCGACCCATGATTTTTAATGATGGACTTCCAAGTTGGTTCCGACGATCCCTAAATGACTTTACTCTCATAAAAAAAAGCCTTTAACGTCTTTTAACATTTTTTTTAAGATTAAAAATGCATTAAAAAGAGATTGTTTATTGCAATTCTAAACAAATTAAAAAACTTTTTAATTACATATACATATATATTTGTTTGTTCTGTTTAGACTCCGATGTGTTCTCGGTTTTCGTTTGATTAATAAATATGTTATGGTGTTCTTTATAAGGTTTTAAACTTTGACTTAAGTGTAACTCAAAAAGCTGGTACACACATCAATCATACAAATTTTACAAAAACAGTTTTTTTTTTTTTAGTAGAATTTCATTTGTTTTATAGAATCTCTGCTTTTAATGAAATTGTTGCAATACAAAATTCAACTGTCTAACTCAACAATTGTTAACTCAAACAACCTTGTTGGGGCACGGTCTAGTGCACTATTGGAGCATTTGTTCGCGATCGTCACTTTACTACCCATTTCTGCCTGCGTTATCCTTTCCGATTACAGTCACTCTTCTCTCTTTTCTCTAATCCAAGCTAACGTTTGCTTTAAACATAACCAGTTGCATTAAGCAAGACCCACCCTTATATTACACAGACGGACTTTGGATTTTTCTTCTTTTATAATTCTTCTCTTCTCTTTTATTTTAATTATTAGATTAAGGACTTATAAAAAGGAAAGCATGTTAGCGGTGTTGTGCTATTTCATGATTTATTGCTCCTTCACAAAGACCAATGGTAACAATAGACCGACAGAAACCGTCACCATTTATATACGCGAACGGTGTAACTGTTCACGAAACTGATGATGGCGAGGATAAAGCTACGCAGGCTGGAGATCAATACTATTGTTGTGTCCGTTAATTGTTTCGTAGTATAATTCCAGCATGAACAATTCGTCACTAACAAAAGTTGCAATTGCTTTTTTTTTTGTTATTAATGTGGTTGTTGTTTTTATAGGTACCAACGCAAAACTATTTTTTTTTTTGATCGTTTTTCATAATTTGCATTAAAAATTTAGTTTTCTTCGTTACCGATTTATCTCAATTATAAAGAACATCGCTTTTTCTTTCGATATGGCGTCATAAATCAATTAATATCTCACCCCAGTCAATTAATATCTCAAACCCACGTTTGTGGCATTCATTATAACACACTGGCTTCAATAATTCAGCATAGGGCATATAACAGTCGACTATAGTGATTGTATCGAGTTTTCAGAAAAATTGACAACATATTTTTAATCATGAAATTTCCTCGAGAGCGTTTCTCGACGTAAAACCATTCGAATTCATTTCTGTTATTCAATATTTAAACTCAAGAAATTCAACTTTTCTTTTGCTGCAGTTCATCCATTTGCAAAACAAGTTCCTTGATTCCGGATTAATTAAATTTCATAATGAATGAAAATGCCAGAATGTATCTGAAAGTTTATCTTTAGATTATTATTCCACTTAAACAAACACTCCTTATGAATATTTGGTACACCTCACTTTACTATGAGTGTGTCAATGGAATATGTGCAATACTTGATAAAATAGTAAAGAATTTTCAAGCTTTCTGATCTGCAATGTTTCAATGGCTTAATTTCTTTCTTTGTATTAACAAAACTCGTATTGCAACCATCGACGATTTGTTTGTTTGTAATTCTTTTTCATTTGTAATTTCGTAATTTGTAACTTCTCATATGCCTTTAAAGATACACACCCTTGTGGCTATAACTACATATAAAATTAAAATAATTGAGAAAATTTCATTTGCATATTCTAAGTGACTTCTCGATTAACATTTCCATAAGCATAACTTTATGTTTATGTGCAATCAATTTGTGTGAAAAATATTCCCGAGTTTATCAACACAAAGAATATTGTAGCTCAATAATATAGACGATTTCAGAAAGAATATTTTTATAAATTTGGATGTTTCTCATACTTCACACTTCCTTTTCTTTCCATGCATGCCAATCTCCCATGCCCGCCAATTATTTTGTTCGATGTCATTTTCCCGCATTTGCAATTATCAACCCTACAATCCATAGGATTATATTTGTAATTAATGTTACAACATAAAATCAAATGTTACGCTTGGCATATAGTAAGAGAAACAGTGCTGGCTGTCTCAATAAGGCATACTTGCGAATATTTGTAGAAAGATTTAACTGCATTTGCCAATCTGCGAGATTTAACAACGGCCTTGACACTAATTAGCAGAGATATCCATAATTTTACATTGCTGACAAAAACAATGTTGACGATGGTGAGTATTTGTGGCCTGGTAGCATTGCATTCATCATACGTTTGGGTTTTACGAAATCAAGTTTAACACACAAAATAAAATAAATAAGCCGGTAAAGTTGTATCCAAAGTTTTCGATATTAAAAAACTGCTATGCGCTATCATATACGTGCTTATTGAAGACATAATTGGTATGTTCGTTTGTGACAACTTGAAGTTTATATCTCTACACATAAACACGTATTGCATAAGTGACATCTAAAATGATTTCATATAAATTTCTACGTTACTTACGGAATATGAATTAGCATATGAACAGCAATGGGCTGTTAGGCTCGGGTTTACTTTAAATCCAAGATTTGGCACGACCCCGCCTTCGCACAAGATACTTATAATATATATGCTGCCGTGCTCGAATCATTTATATGCAGCTTATAAAGTAATATCTGATCAGCAGTTAATAAAACGCGCATTTTTTTTTTGTTCTGTTTTAAGTGTTGCGATTTTATCCTATAAGCTTCTCATGCTTAACAGAGATTTGACGTTGAAAACTATCGAACGTCTTTCAAATTTGGTACATTTACAGAGATTTGGCGTTCATTTTCAATGTTTAACAGAAAACTATTCAAAACTATTCCAACTATGAACATGTGATTAATTTCATATTCTTTTTGTTCATGTTCATTGAAAGCGTCGCTATTTGTTCGCACAAGATAATAAGATAAGTTATGGGGAATTTGGGTTTCAGTTTTTGGGAGTTATGATTAACGCTTTGGTTTTAGTTGAATTTAAAATTAAATTATTTAAACTAGACCACTGTAAAATCCCGTCTGTCGTACTCCACAGAGAACAAATGAGTTTCATAACTTAATTAAAGAATTTTATTAAACAATTAAATTACCAGGAAATCGAAGAGTCGGATTAATGGTTTTGGAAAGGCTTTTCTTATATCGCTATTCTTAATAATTTGATATTGTTTTGAACTTTTCAATATAATTAATGGATAAAACAAAAACGTTAAATTTCTTAATCGGCGAGGTAACGTAATGTATATACCACGCCTCCACCACTTTGCTGACAACGAAAGATAAGGAAACAATGGGAAAAAATTTCAATTAATCGAAATTTATTTTCGTGACCACTCCCATTAGACTGCCACATAGCGAGTCATTAATAGCAAAGATTTCCCAATAAACAGCTTCTAATGATTTGATTTTATTTAATATTTCCAATTCGTACAGTTAACACATATATGTTAAAATAACATATGTTATAAGATAAAAACATACATAACATAAGGAGAATAAGTATCTATAAAATAGATAGTGATTATTAAGCGCTGAAGTATAAGAAAAAATATAGCTTTTAATAGATTTTTCACAACTGTAGAATTTCAAGTGCAAATATATTTAATAATATGAAGAAAAGTATTACGTATATACTTAAATTAGATATACAAAATAAAAACAAAAAATATAAATCGATTAACTTAAAAATTTTACAACAGAAACTTTTCGCCATTTTATCTAATTTAAAAAACAGCATGATTATTAAAAAGCATGTTTATTTAAAAAAAAGAATTACACTTTACGAATATACATTTTTTTAACAAAGTATTACAAAATATAAAAAAGACAGAACATCCGTGAAAAGTAAAGCCCAAACATTATATTTTATTTAAAAAAATTACAAATTTATATAAAAAATAATAAAATGTTAAACAGATTAAAAGAAAAAAATATTATAATACAATAAATTGTTATTATTTTTATAAGTTTTGTATTTTAAAAGTTAAAAATTCTCAACAATTATTTTGTTTAATTTTATGTATTTCTTTTAACAATTTTTTATGTAAACTTTTTTTTTTGTTTAAGCCAAAATATATGTAGGCTGTAGAGGTTACGTTAATCAAACATCATTAAAATGCAATGATTTCTGACTTATTAACAATTATTAAGAAAATAATTTATTATTGACCTGTGCACATTCAAAACTTTTATAAACCTGTGCGTGACCAATCTGAATATGTCGGTACTAATGAGGATATATCGGACTCAAATAACATAAAGAACCTTTTTAGAAGCTTAAAAGCATTTTTCTTTATAAAATGTGTAGAATATATTTTGTTACTTTAGTGTATAGGCAGCGAACTCATATGAATGGAACTGAAGGAGCTTTACCTTTTATGATGGAAAAAAGTTTTTGTTAAAAGAACAATTCAATAAATATTCCGGTTTTTAAGAACGTAATCGCTTAACGCTGGAGTTTATTCTTTGTCTATTCGTTTGTCTAATCTGTTCTAATATACATTGTGTCAAAGAAGAAGCTTAAAAAAGTACTGCGTGCTTTACTTTGATTTACATCTGTTTTGGTATTTTTGCTTGATGAAAATATCGAAGAAACATTGGTTAAAATTCTACATTTCCGATAATGTTTCGTGAGTGAAATAGTAGAAAGGTTGATGAAAATCGAAAGATGTTTTATAAATAAAATATGCCTAAGAATGGTACAAAATCTTCATTTAACACCGTATGGGGAAGAGATATTCAAAACTATGGTCGTTAACATATCTCAAGATTCCAACCAGTGTCATTGAAAGGAATAAAGGTATTGCCTGAAATGAAGTCTACTTTCCAAGAATTGATATAAAGATTGATATTTAATGAGCAAATATGTTTGTAATGCATGCAAAATATGGAATTAAAAAAATTTTTTGGTTAATATATTTCTTTCTGAAAGTTGCATTTTACATAATGATTAGCGATCTTCTATTTCATGGCTACACTGCTAATGAGATTTTGTTGCGACCTCTTCTGTATGCGTAATTGATTAAAAGATAATTGTTACGCTTCTTATATTATTAACTAACCACAAAATAAAATGGTCTCGCAGTGCAATAAGTTGAATAATAGAATAGGAAGAATAAATAGCGTTGCAATCAAGATGTTTAAACATTCTCTCCTTTTTATCAAGTTAATTGAACTTAGGTTTTAGTGATTTCAACGTTTTAGAAATAGTGTAGAAGACATCATTTTTTCCTTTTTTTTCTGAGAAACACAAACAACATTTTTGTTCGGTGTGGTTTTTTTTTTTACAAGAATAAACGTAAGTGTTACTTTTAACTGCATTTTAGATAAGGCTTTACGTTTTCGGTTGTCATAAATTCAAACACAACTAAATTTAATACCATCGTCGCTAGAATAACAGTTTTGGCAGTGTAATTTATGATTGCGTACCCGAACATCAGTACCATTTAGGCCATCACCCAATTGAACATGACACACACAGCACTTAAAACAGTTGATATGATAAAATAATAGCAAAGATTCGATAATCATAGCAGCTCCACGTCCTAATAATGACAATGAAATTGGAAAAAAATTGATTACGATAATAAAACAAAATAAATAAAGAGTTATAATATGAACCAGCAAGAATTAACTAATTGATATAAAGAAGTATACAAGTTCAATACAAAGTCAACGGAAAAAGCAAATAATCCCTGCAGGCCGCGATTTGGACAACTCAGCATTTTTGACAACGGGCGTTTTTAGCGTTTCGTGTTTTTGCGAACAGACTTACAATTTAAGTATAATAAGGCATTTTCTATGTTTGCTATTGAAATTTTTAACCTCTATAGTAATAGAAAATTTTTGAAAGTGTAAGAAGAATAGTTAGCTTCGTTTCGTGCCGACTCTTAATGTCTTTTATGTCAAATACTCTTATCAAGTGCGCAGCGGACCCTAATACAAGTTCAAAATATATTTCAAATGTTCTTTTTTGAGCCATATGTTGTTACTGAAGACACCAGGAAGTCTAACGAACTTGAAGATGAACTAAAGCACAAAACTTGGATGTTTATTTGTTTCAATCAATTTATTTCTTTATAGGGATAGCGACATTTATGTGCTAAATAACTAGTCGTTTCTTCATTTTTGTTAACGTGTTTGTAAGCGATTCACGTCTACTTTCAAACCTAATCGTTGGGTAGTAAACGGGAGTAAATATGACTCAACTTTTAGCTTTATATGAGAATTCGAAAAAGAAGACAATTTAGAAGTTCTGGATTAAAACCAATTATAAACTTGGAAATTTCGGCAGATGGACACTCCTTTCCAGCAATCTGGTCTTGGAAAATTTTTTAAAACTTCCTTCAAAGCTTTTCGAGAGCCGCTGCGCATCCATAAAGTGGTTTACAATTTCTTGTCTACCCGACTATGTTTCATTTTTTGGTATATGGAAAATTTAGGGAAGAGGTGAGAAGGTGGAAGAATTTTACGCGTTAAGGTAAGCCCAGATTTTGTAAAGTTTTTTCAAAAGTGTCCGTTTAATCAAACCACAACTACACGTCCGCATATTAGAAAAATATGTAAAAAACTATAAAATTAAATAAATTGACAAGAAAAATGAAGACATCATAATTTTAAAAAAAGAAAAAGCAAGAAATTCCAGAAATAAATTTTAGTAATTGTGATGGCATGTGCATTTTTCATACGTTAGAAAAAATTTAATCAATGTTTCTTATAAGTGTTCCATAGATGAATATGCAAAGAATTACACCCAAACTATATATTTTAACTCCCGATGAATGTGACGACATTTTTCCGGTGAGCAGCCCAAATCTTCATAATTTGGAGATAATTATAAACATTATTTATCCGGAAAGGCATGTAAAAGATAAGAGAGGAAATTTTAAAAAGTATAAAGTAAAACAGTTTTAATAACTATTAAAAATTATTGAAAAAGGATATGAAAGTAACGAAACTCTAGATACTGCAGGCGAAAACTTGATTCCCAGAGAATTTCACTTCGATGTAATGTGGCTCGGGGACGCTTCTCTTGTAATAGGAAAAGTTGAATATTGTTCACTTGTTAAAAACACCTTTCGAATATGGTATACAATAAGGGCAACCAATTGCTACCTCAACTGATGTAGTAGATTGCAACATAAATTTCGTAAAATTGTAGATCGATAACACCTGATGTAATGTATTGATAAACATATATATCAAATTTTGAAAGCTGTTTTTTTGTTCTTACCAAGGTTGCGAAAGACTTCGGTATTTGTAAGCCTTCTACCATTTATGGTAGGGGGTATATTAAGCTTGTGTGAATGCAAGCAACACTCAGATTATAATTAGTACTCTAATTACTATGCTAATTAATAATCATTTTGTCAACCATTTTTTGAACACTTTTTATTGTAAGCGTTCTAACAAAAAAAGGGCAGTATGTCTAGTTATTAGCGCTTTGTATATGAAAACTGGAACAAAACTGTAGTGCGACAAAACTGTAGTGTACGAGAAATCTAAAGGCAAACGATAGCCGGGTAGGGATTGATTTGTTATATATGAGGTGTTTCCTATAGTTGCAACCTTCCTTAAGGAAGACTCATGGTTCTGATTGATCGAAGGGTATTTTTTCTTATTTGTATTCTATTTCTTAGGAATCAAATTTTGTTTTTCTAAATGGAACTACTTTTAATGCTAAGCTTTTTGATCAACTTTCTAGCTTGAAAACAACAACTGAAATGTCGTGAAACGTATGACGAACTGATGAATTACTCAACTTTCTGTTTAGACCGAAAAGAAAACACGTATAACACTCACAACCAATGTAGATGCATAGTTTACCTAATTCCTCGCCACAATGAGAACATTTTTTCTTTCCACTGACACTCAAAACTTTATCCTGGGTTGTTGCTATTGATGAGGATGATGAGGACGTCGCGGTGGCGTTTTGACCATTTGTGGTCACCCTATGCGAAGTAGAGCGTTGGGTAGTGCCTGTTAACTTAGTAGAAGCTTGTTGCGGATTTGCGGCGTTCAGATGTGTCGGCGTCATTTTGCTACCAGTTGGGTACGGATGTTGATGGAACGTAGAAATACCGGGTAGGGGACTTTTATCCAAATGACTTCTAAGGAGAAAAAGACTTTTACATAACAGTTGGTTAAAGATAATTTTTTTTATTACCGTTTACGTTCTCCCAGTCCTTTGCTTTGCACTCTTTCGGTAAGAGTTTGTATTATCGAGTCAGGCAATGGTTTACTATTGTTAATGGCAGATGACGATGATACTGTTGATGTTGCTGTTGTTGTTGTTAAGCCATTTGTTAATTTAGTGGTTCCATTGATAGACTGATGCAAAGGTGTATTGTTAGTGGAGATGGTGCTGCGCTTAAACTGGGCCTGATGTTGTTCACTTAGGAGCCACTGATTACTGCCGCTTCCGTAAGCGTCAGGCATTGATTTGCGTTTCTGTTGATACGCGGACAGCCAGGCAGAATCATTAGCCAAATTACTGTCGAAGGATTTACGATTTTGTACTTGAACCCACCCGTCAGTATATTTGGGTTTGGGGGTGGCACTCAGAGCGTGTAAAGTGTTGCGAGACATATGACCTGGATACATGGGTTGACTATTGTTCATGCTGGTTGTTGATGTTACACTGGTTTTTTTAGCGCTAGCGAGAGCGTTTGAAGTATTCAAATTCTGCGCCGACTGATGAAGATAATTGGAATAGATAGGTCCTCGACATGGTGTAACAGGTTGTGCAATCTTCACCAACGAACCACCAAACTGTTGAGTGTTTAGCGAATGCGTTTGCCGTGTCCCAAAGTCCGATTGGTCACTACCAGCATTCACATGCATAGCGCGCATTGGCTTTGAAGGTGGCATTGGAGGTGCAATCATGCATTTGGAGAACTCGTTGATATCCGACATTGACTTTCGATAATCTGTGTCCATGTGATAGTATTGCTGTTGTAAATTGGATACGTTAGCATAGATTTGCTGAGAATGTTGTGGCTGTGGTGGCAACATTTTTCCAGCATAATGATGACTTAACACAACGGCATGGCTTCTAGGTTCCAGATATGCACTCTCCAGACTACTACCTTTAAGACTATCTACATTTACGTTATCCGTATTTATTGGAACATTGTGTTCCTTTAATCCATTTAAGTCCTGTAGCGACCTCCGATTAGCCGACATCAACATTTTTGCACCATGTTGCAATTCACGTCGCGCTATATTCTCACGTAACATTAGATTTTCACGTTGTCGTTTCAATTCCTCCTGTTCCAACTGTAAAAGTTCTCGTTCGACGCGCAACACTTCTTCTTGTTCACGTATTTTCTCTTCAATAGACATCATTTTGGCATTTGCTGTGGCTGTAGCTTCTGTTAGGGATTTAGTTGCCGCAGCAGCCACTGTAGCTGATTCAGTCCAGGATTCTGCCGAATTACCTTTAACAGTTTGTAGTAAAGGTGTGGGAGCGACCTGCAATAGACCGTCGTTTTGATAGATAAGTTCCGAGGCTGGTGGATCCGAGGGTGACTGGGTTTCTAAGGTCAAAGGCGAAGTACTAACATCATGCGAATCATTTTCTTCGGAGGAATTAGTATAGTGTTCACTGCTTTGACGTGAATGGTTCTCAGAAACGCCAGAATCACGACTTTCACCTAGAACGCAAATAAAGCATAAGAATGAGTTCGAGTTTAGGTAAATTTTTTCGTTAAGCGTTATACAACCTTTAGCAAAAAGGAAACCCCTGCCGTTATTTGATATGTTTTTTAAATGATCAGAGTCCTTTCTTAGTCTTGTTTATCCTTTCGCATAAAGGAAATTATTTGTTAAGGTCTTCATTCGTTCGCAAATCATGGCAATTTAAGCTAAAGTAAAGATAATCACTGCAGATTAACGTAGAGAGAAAGAATATGGTCTGTGCAGTAAACCCAACATGGGCTTTCATAGCAGTGGGTACAAAGAAGAATTCGCGATTTGAGCCTTGAAATAATAAAGTTAAGCATTTCACAATTGCGTCTTCAGAAAGTGTAATATAAACTGCCAAGAATGTCGAACTTAAGAAGAATCACTCGGACGACAGTTTTCATTCGAGGTATCATGCTAGGAATTATCAGTTATCTACCAGCTCATGAACCAAAATTGTTTTCTTCTTACTTTAGGTTGCATGAACTGATTGTACGTTTAAGTTCAGTACGATCGATTAAAGTCTTGCCCTATTATGAAGAAACCTTTTCAGGATTTTCAAAAAGCTTACAATGGCTTTCTTGATTTGAAATTTCCTAATTAAAGCAAAAAAAAGTCTAGCATTTTATCTGCGATAGGAAACAGACTAAAGCGATCTTACCAGTGTCTGAACTGTCGCATAGACCTGCCTTTAAATACAGCTGCTTTTCTAGACGCCTTTCTTCCTGTAGCAGTTGAGCCATATCTGGCGGTGGGGCCACGGTCAATTCCAAATAGGTTTCATCGTCATCTAAATTGGAACCTTCTAACCCCAAAAAACTGGAGCGTTTGTTGCGCAACTCTTTCTTAATACGTTTGGTTGAATTCATGCGTTTAATGGGTGGTGAATGTGGCAAATGTTGGTGATCAATCAAACCGGAAGGTGATTGAAGTAAATGGTTAGAATGATGATGATGATGATGATAATGATGTTGATGATGTGTCAAAGTTTCATAAGTATTGTCTGAAGAATAAGCATCCGTTTGAGCGTCAAGTTCATCAATAGCTGGTGGACTTTCACATGGTGGTGGTGGTGGTTTCTCTTTTGGCGGTTCTAGAGTTGCGGAATTTTCTAGAGATGATAATTCATTGTTTGCTGAAGCATTAAAAAACATTTCAATGTTTTCATAAACCGGTATGGGCTTTAAGTGTTTAGGTGCGTCATAGTAGGGTTCACAAGACTTTGGTACTTGATAGTAGGGTTCCAAATCGATGGCTGTCTCGGTATGAGTGTTTGTGGTAATCATCGGGTTCATTGTTGGCCCATTAAATGTTTTCAGTGCCGTGCAATTCTGTTTAGGGTTTTCACTAATTTCATTAAATGTTGTTTCCTTGGCTTGTGTTATAAGTTGCAAATTATTGGTACTGTTAGTTGTAGTAACTGTATTTGGTGATGCAGTAGTAGTTGTAACAATAGTGGTAGTACCGGTAACATTTACAGTAGCAGCGATAGTGATAAGAGCATTAGCGGTAATGGTGGCAGCAGCAGTAGCTGCTATGGCGCCCATTTCAATTTTTGCCATTGGATTAGCGAAAGCATTGTTAGTTAAACCAACTATAGTACTATTGTAATTCTGATTTATCTTGTTAGTTTGACTATCATACGGTTCATTATTATTATTGATAATACTATTGTTATTATTGTTGTTCATTATTATCGAAATTTGATCGTTGCTGTTTGATATCAATGATTTACTAATCATACTTGGAATGTTTTGAGATGCTCTCGATAATGATGTTACGGGATTGACATTTTCGTATATGGGTTCTTTGGAAATTTCCTCTTCTGTTTTCTCTTCCTCTACAGTTGATTCTGATTTCAAAAGTCCTTCTCCTTTTTCTTCATGTTGTTGTTGTTGACAAAAAATTTCGTTCGCCTGTAAATATTGCAAATTTTCAACTTTTTCTTCATCGGTTTTATTGATTAAAATCTCGGCGTTGCTAGAAGTGTTAATGGTAGCGGAGGGCAGCATTGTTGTTGTAGTGGCGGTGGTGGATACGGTAGCTGAAACCTCTTCAATAATTAATGACTCTGTACGCTTAGACTCTTGGTCAATTGCTGCCAGCGCCAATTCTAGAGCTTCGTTGATCTGTTAGGTTTGAAGGGATTTTTAAACATATTTTTTTGCGTAGATTGTTATAATGTTGTCAGTAATTTTAAATATGCACGCACAAGTATACATTGTTGTGAAAGAAGAGGAAGAGAGAGAGAGAAAGAAAGATAGGGAGAGATACAAAGACAAGTAACATTTAAGCCAATTAATACAATAGCATTGTAACCAACACAGAGTTTGTATATAATCCGCCCCCAATGAGTGCATGAAATGGACACAAAAACATCCAGAATTAATCAAACGAAAAAAATTTATTTTTAACGAAAATTCAAAAAATAAGTTTTTAGTAGAATTTTACATGTTTACATATATACACATGCATATACACACACCATAAATAAAAAACGGTATAAATACAAAAAAAACCAATAACAATTCATACGTCACAGAAAAATTAATAAATATTTGAGTGACTCAGCTATTTTCCAAATTTCGCTTTATATTGATAAAAAACAGTCTCTTCATTGGAGATTAGAAGTTTTGCGAATTAGCGTACAAGTTGTTCGCCTGCAAATTCATGCAAATATTGTGAAGGCATGACCTTTGCATAGCAAGATCGATTGGTTTTCTTTTCCATAAAGTGACCAAGTTTTTTTACGAACTCAATATTCGGGCAGGTGAAGCCTTATAGAACATTATCTGCCTATGTCATGAACCCTTACAGTGCATTATTTGCCTATAGCCCAGTCTATGTCGTTATATGTTTTTCGAAACTTTAACTTAAGGAGGGTTCAGATGACATTTTTATGAATAAAGCGAAATTTTTTAATTCTAATACGATATTTTACGGATAGCATGCTAAAATATGCTCCATAATACGAAAAATGCATCTTTACGAAGGTGGAGCATCAAATGTATAGACATACAAGCATGCCTATATACATTTCATAAACATACAAAATGCGTTATTTCACAAGTTTTTGTTTAAGTAATATATCTGAATACCGCAATTCTTCATATGAACAATTCATTCCTAGGCAATAACATTTTGTCCGACGTACCTACGAGAGACGATGTAAAAAAACTATTTCACTAATAGAAGAATTGGGGAAAAAAGATTTTTTTGATTTCAATAGCAGCAATTTGTATACACGATTCAAGAAGATTTAGTTTCGAGCTAAATAAAATCTGCTTAACCTGTCTGAATACAATTTTATACCGCTTTCAATGAAAGTTAGATGTGCACGCATATCCAGGTCATCTTACGCATGGTGCGGAATAACTTCCTTAACTAACATTTAACTAGTTTAACATGGTGTCAAGCTCTAAAAGACGTAATTAAAACTAAGTCTAATCAAATCCACATGCGACAAGACTAAACAAAGATGGATCGAAATATTTTTTCTATCGATGATAATAGAAAGGCGGTGTTTAGACCCTCTTACTTTCAAAAACTTATCTGCTCACTGTGTGCTCTTTTTCAAAGTGAAAGAACTTTTATATGCAAATCGTATTCAGCGTACTTTTCAAATCGATTTTGTTATGCATTTGTGTAAAGTTACGAGAACACGCCAGCGTGTGAGCCTTAGAAAGTTGTAATAACGTACTAAACATGTACCGAAAAGACAGTTCCTTCGAAGTCAATACTTTCAAACTGAAAAGATGAAGTTTAACGCTAGTTTAATTAACGATTTGTTTTTGCAGTGGGCGACCAATAAACGGAAAGAACATCGCGCACTGATGCGTTGCAAACAGTGGACAGTGAGATTCTTACGTTTTACATAAAACAAAAATAAAATAAATTTATAAAACATAAAATTTATATTTTCAAGAATCATTGATATATAGACTTGTCTCTATATATATATATGAGTAAATACATGGAGCAAGATGTATGTTGTTTATATCGAATTCTAATCAACAACTGCTCCGGGTAACCAACTCTAGTATATCCTCTACAAGGAGTAAAATTTTTATAAGTTTGCCGATTATAGATTTGCATCACAAAACCATGGGATGCTTCCAGCTCGTTTAAGCTTCCAAACTTAAATGGATAAAATCATTTAAACAATCCTGTCGAAGTTTTAGAATAGAAAAGGTATTTTGTTAATAAGTTGTTTTCGAACTATTAAAATAAAAGCGTGGTAGTATTACATTCGTTTCTGGAAAGGAAACATAGTTGCCTAAAAGCAATTTCGCAACGGCTTATGTATTCAGCAGAGCAAGATTTTTCACTTTAAATAGCCAAATAAAGTCCATAAAAAATAATTTTTCACATAACTTTTCATTTCAATTGACTGAAAATTGGAAAGTAAGTCTTGCGCCAGTTACTTTTATGGGTCCGCGCATAAAGATATAAATGAGAAAGCAACTTTTTCTAAAATTTGATCCATAGGTACATAGAAATAAGTCCGATAAAACTTCTTCTTCATCCACGAGTCAGCAAATCAACCACAGATAATTCATACCATTCATTTATATATAATATATATAAAATGATTGCAGTTACTCCGCCCTCCAAGAGAGTGCGGGAAGTGATCTTTCACAAATTTTTCAAAATCGAAACTCATTTTCCGCCTTTCATTTAATTTAATTTTTTTTTGAAAGTACCAATCATTCAGGGGACGTCCCGTATTCACACCACAACGCAGTGATAGTCGGCAAGAAGTCAGCAAAGGAGTGGTTGATGCAGCCTACTGGATGTGTGCCCACCAAAGCAAATTCCTTTTTTTTATTTTAGAATTAGGGCATTTGGCTTGTCGCACTTTACCCATCAACTTTTGTTGTTTAACTATCATATCAACAAGATTGCCGGAAAAATTTACACAATATTTCGTGAGGAGTGCCATATTTAGTACAGAGTGACGAAACATGTCGCATTCTACTCGGCAAGGCCTTTCAATTGACATCGGCCTCAAGGTGTTTGTTGAAAAAGACACCATTCGTTACTTTGCAGCACCCGTCATCCTGAATGACCACCAAATTTGACTGCGTCAGATTGCATTATCGTTGGTATATTCGAAGTAAAAATATATTCTGGAGACTTTCTTTCAAAATGTATTAAACTTAAGAGAGGAGTAAAGGATGTTTTCCAACTATAAATTTGTTTTGTCCCTTCGCCTCCGTGAACTTTTCAAATAGCCCAGTATGAAATATATTGATTTGAAGTAAGACAAATAAAGAAGACGTTTTTATTGTTCCGCTAATCGATTCAAAACAATCAAAATAGTATTTCATCGGTACTGCTATTATTATAATTTATATAGATAGAGAAAGAAATAAATCTATTTCATCAATCCCATGGCATGCAAACATTTTTCGCTTATTTGTACGCACTTTGCAAAAATCTTTTCTGCTCACCTCACGTTTTGAAGTCATAGTGTAGTAGCGTGTATTTAAAATTATTTCTTAAAAGTCTTTTGCCGTGAAAATTCAATGAAAGTGGACGAATCAACTTATACAAGAACTAACGTCGCCAAGCAATCAATTAAGACTAAGAACTAGTGCGAAATGGTTCGCGTATTTTTAACTATTTTTCATTTTAGAAAAAGAGACAAAAATGGAAATGAAAACGGAAACAAAACTATCTAACAAATAAGTGTACTTTTAGAACAGCATTTACCCTAAAACCACAAAACAACATCAACAACGCAATTTAACTAATAGCAAGCAACACGAAAACAAACACCATATAAAGATATTAACGGGTTAAAATGTCAGGTTTTAGAGAATAGCCTAAAAGCATGCTATGGAAATGCAAAATGTTGCACTTAAAGCGGAATCGAGGCTGTTTAAAAAAAAAAGGAAAATTTGAGATTGAAGACAAAGGTTGATGTCTAGAAAGGGCGTTAAATGTAAAAAAAAAAATAAGTAAATAAAATAAAAATTGCAAATAGAACTTAAGAAAAAGCTAACGCAAGAGGTAAAATGAAAATGAAACCGAAAAAAAAACAAACAAGTAAAAATCGTAAAAAGAAAATTCTCATGCAAGTGAAAGTAAACTTTGCCTTTATAAGATATCATCACCCATTAAAAGTTTTTCCATTTGACAGGCTTACCTTGATTATCGTGATTGATAAGCATTGGTGGGCAGTAATTAGACAAATTAAACTGCTTTTCATAATTTTTGATGTACATATGTAATATATAAGAAATAGGCTTTGCAGATGTTGTAGAATATTTTAAAAAAATTTACAAAAAAAGCGAGCGTAGCCAAGATTTAATTTTTAACAATAATGTGGCATTTTTTATTATTATTACAAGTTCAGGCATGTAAAGAAAGTTAAAGAAAATTTTTGTAAAAATTTTTTAAGCAAAATTTAGAATAGACTTAAAAAAAAAATACCTAAACAAATTTTAAAATATAATAAATTCTTTTATTGCCTATCAAGATCTTACCAAAAAGCAGCAGAGTTGAACTAATTTGTAATGCGCGCCCTGACTCTACTAAATAGTCTTTGTTAATTAAATCACTGAATGGATGTAAAAAAAAATTTTGGAATAATTGGTTAACTATCAATAGACGTCTCATAATGAAGCTTTTGGGTAGGAAGGAAGTAGGAAAAACGGGATTAAAAAACATGAGCACTCTTGGATACGCGTAATCCCAAAAAGGAATTAAAAAAACTGTAAAGTATTGTATTAATTATGTCAATGTGATTTGGTTGTTTGGGCGCATATTTTTAATGAGATTTGGTGAAAATTGTATATAAGTTATAAACACCCTTTCTTTGTACGGCCCTTATGAGCACGTCACGCCTATTTTTAAGTAAGACCACATACGAAATTTCGCTCTTTTTTTTTCTAATTTCAACAAAGCTAAAAATTAATTCCGAATGTGTTGAAATCAAATTGTTTACAAATATTTTCTATCGGTATCGAAAGGAAAGGTCAACACAAAACAAGTTCCGATCAACAAACTACCACGTAAAATGAAGTATTGATTTTGAATTTTGGCTTTCCTTTATTTAAATTGCTGCCTATTCAGTCAAGAAGTCTAAACAAAACTTCCTTAGTAAGAATTTGACAATTCGTTAGGATATAGAAGGACTAAGTTACTGAGCAATGAAACTAACTTTTAATATTATTTGCACTTCTACGTAATCTATTAAAATTTTTAAAAAATAAAAGCGGAAATGCATATCTCCCCCTTCGGTACAGGATTGAAAATAAGCTGGTAATTTAACTCCAAAATACGTGTGTGTTTCCGAAATCCACTTAGTAAAACGTATAAATTATTTTCTTCAAAAAACTTTTTCTTAAATATTTTCCAATGATTTTAAAAAGCTCAAGGTCAAGAAGCTTTTTTTAAACCAACGCAAAAAAGTCATTTATTGCTAACAAGAGAGTACATAGCCAGGACGAAAAGCGAGGAATTTCAATCAATGGCTTTCATAATTATTGTTCACCCTAGCATTTTAAATTTAAAGATCTTCACAGATTTCGTGGAAACGCTTTGCGTTCATGGGGTACCACGACCACAGCTTGTTCGTAGTTTTCTGTTAACAACATCAAATAAAATCGTAATCTCTGTTAAAAACATAAAATAAAATTGTAATATCTGTAGCTGTTATATATATTGACCCTTGCATACCTTGAATTATTATTTCTTATTCTATGTATATTGATGACACCCTATGAAGTGGCGGCATCGGAGTCGACTCTTGCGAAGCATCTTCAACGTAAGGGCCTCCGCTTGATTTGATTTCAAAAAAATGGATCATTTAAGGTGCTTTTCCATGTATACTGAATCACGTAGCAGCTTTTATAATAGATCTTTGTGTGATTGACGAATTTTTGAATGAAAAACACGATTTTCGACCAAAAACGGTCTCTTTTGTTAAAAAAAAACATTTGAATTAACTTGCACAAAATCCCCTACGAACTTTACTAGAGAATGTTGTTTTAAAGATGTTGGTAATTTTTTGAAAGAAAAGGTTGAAAATTATAGCATATATGCCACATCCCGTTTTGAAAAATGTCTTTTGCGAAAAATACGTTTAAATTTCGAAATATGTTGTGCGAGATTATTTATTATAACAGGATTTTTGTGATTTTCTCTAGTGCCAATCGCAGCATCACAAAACTGCTCTCCTATTTTCCTCCTCTTGTTTCCTCGAAGATTTCAGTGTGGACGTTAGCATTTTAGTTCCACTTACCAAAGAAAGAATCCCATGTTTTACGCTTTACATGTTTCGAAATAACAGAGAAAGCGGCAATGAAATTTATAATTCCATAGTCGAATTTGTAAGTAGCAGGGAAACTGCATCCTAACATTTTAATTTCTTGCATAGCACTGATACCCTTCAGGACGCTCTAAGCCTCATGTTTATTCAATAGTCATCTTGATAAAAGTGCACGAATTTATATTTGTGTGGAAATACTTTTAAATGAACATAGAGGTTTTCTAAAGACATCTATTAGCATATCACAACAGTTAGAAATCAAGCGTCAAGAGACGTTAGGTTGTGACTTACCAGCACTTGACGGGACGTAGTTTTCCCAGAGCGCTTGAGAAAAAGTTCCGAATGTTAAGGAAAAGGTTTGTTTTAATCAATTAATTTTTCTTCGTCTTTTCTAGAAGGTTTTATAAAAGTTTACGGCGGTTTTATTGCAAGAGAAACACGAAAAAATGACTAAAAATCACTCTGTATTTGTTTGTAGCTAATCGCACTACTTGAGCGTTTTCTAAAAAATTTTAAAATATACCAGTGTTACTCTACTTCAGTTTCGCATACCGTTATTGCTTTATTGCATTGTTGCTATAGCTTAGTAGTTTTCAAATATTAGTACGCAGATGTAGATTAGAATGGGGAATAAAAAGTGATGAGGGGTGCAAAAGAGAAGGTTGAAAAGTAATTCAGAGTAAAAAGATTACAATTTCTAGTTTTCTTAGCTATTTATTGTGCTTTCTTCATAAAGGTTTCTCTTATTTAAAAATATCATTTATTATTACATTATATAGGGGTGGTAAAGAGTGAGTAGTGGTAAGTTAAAAGTGATTAGTAATTATTATCTATTCTGCATACGGACAACTGTAATAGAATGTCAAGTAGCTATTTGCTGCCTCTCTCGTATCATTTATTCATTAATTATTCTTGTTGAATAATTGATTTAAAAAACATTTATATGAATATGATTCGATAAGCGTAGGTTTTTGAAGAATTATTTAAATAACTACACTACACTATTTTCTTTTCCTACGGGCGACGCAATGCCAAGTAATAGGTGTAGACAACAAGAAGAATTTGTAATAATAATAAGTGATACTTAGAAAAAGTACCGGTTTTTCTTACATTTGTCTAATAAATATTATGCAAATTTCTTTAATATCTTGAAATGGTTATCTCAAGTTTGCCTTTTTCCTACTTTGTTATGCAATTATTCGACGTTTTAAATAATTATGCGTTTAATTCGAGTTTCAAGTAACTAAGCCACTAATTAAGTAACTTTTAAATTATTTAAAAGATTGGGAAACTTTACACGTATCGTAAAGCAATCGGAAGAGAAAAAATAAAAAGTAGTCTGGAAGTTTGGTATACTGATTAAAAACTTCAAAACCGTATATTTTGCCAGTGCTGGACATTTTTTTATATTCCATATATAATATATTTGCTGTTTTTAAGGAAGAAATGTGAATTTCTGTACAAACGTAGATGGAAAGCCTGTTATCTTTACAAGTATAAGCCATAATTTTCGTAGTGTACCCATATGCACTGCACATTTGTCGAATGAATGCTAGTTTATTTAGATTCATACCAGGGCAGTGTATGGAAGGGAAGAATCTAATTAGGTGTCTTTAGAATATTATAAATCACTAATTTTCGTTAATTTCCATGTCCTCCCAATATCTTTAAAAATATCTGAGATGATAATGATTTTCTCTCCCTTCCAGGACTTATATTTAAATGGAAATGCCCTCGCAAAAAAAAAAAAATTTTCCCTGAATGTCATTGTAAACTCTTCTTGTCTCGTTTCGAAAACTCGGTCATATTGATTTCGCCTTGGCATGCCAGGAGCTTCATGTCGATAAATGTTCATACTATGCTTAAAAAGCTTAATTAGAGATAAAACTCAGAAAAAGCTGCCACCTATGGCATTGGGTACATATATATAATCTCAAACAGTATTATGGGAAACTTTCTTTTAATAATCAATTATTAGTCTTTTCAACTTTTTCCAACTCTTTAATTTCCTCATTCAATTTATTCAGCTCATCATCCAACAACTCATTTATTTCCATAGTTAGATCCATTTCGGTTTTACCATCTTCAAAAATCTCATCCGTTATAAAGCGTTTAGTGATTTCTATATTAACCGGTGCCGGACTGTCGGGCAGAGGAGGTGGAGGGGTATCATCGGCAGGTAAATAAAACTTTGCATTATCAATTTTGTGGATTTCGTCGTATTTAACGATATCATCGTTAGTCAAAACGAGTGGATTAGGTGTTTGCTTTAGCGGCTCTGGAGTCAAGGGGATAGCAGAAGTGGTATCTTCGTTCGTATTTTGGAAGCCTACACCAAAGTTACGTTTAAGGAAATCGAATATATTTCTGGTCTTTCTGGGTGAGTTTTGCGTCTGCAGTTGGGGTTGTGGTGAATTACTTAAGGATTTCATTTTAGGCTTTGGCGATGTAGGCGGTGTAGTGGTGGTTACTTTAATTTGTGTTTCCACTACGTGCATGCGTGCTATGACAACGTTATCATCTCTCTCATCTTTATGGAGATTTTGAGGCGGTGTGTTTTGCTGAAGGTCGGCTTCAGTTATTGATTCAGCTGGTTTGCAACAAGTTGTCAAGGGCAACGGAATTTTAGATTTTCTTTGCGAAATCGGCGTGTTACATTGTAAAGAACAGGAGGGTAAAGTAGATTTCAATTGGCTGCTCGCTAACTTCTCTTCGGCTATGATCTTTTCACAAGTTTCTATCAAAGCTCTAGAATGAGCTGCGCGTGCTGCTATTATAGGAGAATTGGGTTTACTGAGACTTTTTAAAGGCAAGGAACCGACTGAACGGAATAAGTTGTCGCTTTTGCAGATTTCCGTAGGGGAAACGGGTATAAGTTTGGTGGTTGCTGATGGTTGCCGACTATCTGGTAAGGTGTGTATGTTGACCTTTTGGCAGAAATCTTCTTTTGTGGACGGTTGACGCGGAGTGTCTAAAGTCGCAGTCGCAACCGAAGAATTCTTTATTTCCTCACAGTTAACTTTGGCATATTCTGCATAAGGTAGGCGTTGGGCGGCCACATCCAAGATTTTACAAGTCTCTTCCCCGACGGTTTCCTGTCTCTGTATTTTAGCAAGAGCGGGGGTAATTGCCAGCGACGTTAAAAGAGTGGAGCACAAAGCCGAATCCAAAACAAGTGATGTGGGAGTTGTAGGTGTTTGTATGAAGGGACTTGAAGGTGAATTGGGTGTTGAGTTAGCTAATTTATATAGGCTGGATTCGTTTGGAGAACAAACAACCAGAACTGGTATTTCTGCAGATAAAACATCTTTAGAAGATTTTAAGCATGCACTTTCTTCTCTTTTGTCTTCATCGCTTTCGTCTCCATGGATTTGAACCTGGGAGTTAATTTTGCTGGCTTCCATCGCGGAAGTGTTAGCTGAATTGCTTGACGTTGTTGATGATCGTAGATAGGTATTTTGTTGAGCTTCAATTACCGTACAATCGCTAGAACAAGTCGATGATGTAGATGAATTGGAAATAAGCGGTGGTTTTTTCTCTTCTTCCATATTTAATGCTTCAGATTTATTGAGTGGCATTAGATTCCTCTTAGCAGCCACAGGAGGCTGCGATATTTGAGAGCTGCGCGGTAAAGGCTTGGGTGGAGATATTGGTTTACCTTTCAACGTTGAATTATATTGTTTTGGTTGACATTGTTGCTGAAAGCATGAAGAAAGGTTTTTAACGGTATTAGGTTTCGGTAATTCTTCTGCATTGACTATGGTAACCGGAGGAGCACATACAACTACCTCCGGTTGCTGCTTGATTGCTTCACTAGTTCGTATATGACATTCACTTTGAGGTTCATTGACTACTGTTGGTCGCATGGCTGGCATTGGTTTTGTATCTATTTTTTCTTGCTGTCGCTGTTTAACAGATGTCGTTGCTTCAGTAACTGTTTGCAATGCGGTTACTGATTGAGTTGGTTTTTGTTGTTTGGGAAATTCGATATTGCTGGTTGTAGATGAATTGTTTGATGCTTTAACTATGTAGGGCAAATGTGATTTCTTTGCGGTTGCAAATGGTGTTGGAGATGGGGGAGTTGATGATAGGAGATTCATTTTGTTATCACTAAAGTGTAAAGACTTAGAATTGAATATTTCAACGCGGCCATTAATGCTAAAAGGAGAATCAGAGCATTTGCGTTGGCTTGTTGGACTGAGATGATGCTCTCCAGCGGTAACATTGCTATTGGAACCTGTGGGAGCTATAGGTGGCTTGGTGGTAAGAGGTGGTAATTCGGGGGCTAAAGCCGAATGTTCGCATTTCTGAGTTTTAACGATCCCTAACCTATTGGAAATTTCAAAATCCTCTCTTTCCAGCTCTTCTTTAAGTGTTTCATCTAATTCGACTTCTTCATTTTGAAAGGTATCTTTGAAAATTTTTAATAGATTTCGGGCATGAATCATTTCATTAGTAAGTTTACGAGGCAATTTCGAAGTAGAATTTAAAGCGGTAGTTGAAGAAAAGTCCTTCACCTTGTTTTCATTACCCACAACCAAACTACTTGATTTCAAACTACATGAATTATCGTTATTGGAAATATAAGATATAAAAGAATCGTTGTTAGTAGAACTTACACTATATTCCATGGTTTCGTTAGTACTGGGGGAAGCAGTTGCGACTGGTATGGGTGATGATGACATAGCTGCAGGCAAAGGGGCCAAAGCTACTGATCCCAACGACAATTCCTCAAATTCAGCTTCGATTTGATTAACTACGTTGGCTGCCACCGCCAGTTGTTGCTCTTCTAAAGCTAGCGCTTCAATCGCAGCATGCAACTCGTGTTCCTGTTGTTTTTGCAATTGTTCGACCTGCAAGCCACGGTCGTCAATTTCTATATCATCGGCGCTATGCACTCGGCTAACACCTCGTTCAGGTTCGTTATCGTCCGCAGCTTTGACGTGCTCATTATTGACCTCGCTGCGTGATACTTCTCTCAGAGCCTGTTTTGCTTTTTCATCTTCGTTTTTCATAATTTCCAGTTGACGAGCGTCGACCAGAGCAACGGGCGGTTTACGTACCTCTTCTTTGGCTACAGCGCTTTGTAAACTAGATAAACGCTCCTTTAATGGTGGCACAGGTATATCGACTATGGACGATTTTGTCAAACTATTTACACTTTTGACTAAATGCTGTTTTTGTTGCTCTAAGCTTTGTAAACGGTCTTTTATGCTAGTTATCTCACCCGACGAACATTTATTGTCCTTTCGGTTAAATTCTGACAATTCGCTGTGATTGTCTTGTACCTTGAAACGATCACGTATAGAAACTCGTTGCACTGCTGTTGATGTGCCTGATTCCGTATTAGCTAAGACTCCTTGAGACTTTGGTACATATTGTTGAGCTAATTGTTGTTGATTTTCGAAAATTTCTTTGCGCTTCGAAATGTCTATTTTTGGTACATCCACTTTTTTCTGTTCCACACATTCTTCGCTCGGCGATTGTACTTCAAAGCCTATTAAGCGATCTTCAATTTTACTACCTCGACGAGGTGGATAGATTTCTTTAAAGCCGGCATTACCATTCTGGCTGCCGTTAGCAAACCGCTCGGGTGTCGATTCTTTCGAGTGAACGATGCCATTACTCGTATTATTGACAGTAACTTTATTTAGACTTGGAGCCATTAAGCCACAGGCAGCTCTTGATACCCTTTGTTTGTAATCCTGTATGGCACCCTCATATGTGTATTCACAAGGGTCGGGTGAGCTAGCGGGCGCTGTGCTCGAAGATGTTTCATAACCAGGCGAGGAGATGTACTCCCGTGTTGTACTATTTTTTGTAGATTTTTGACTTGACGCCATGATTGCTTTTTCAAATTCGACGACATTATCACTCTGCAATTAGTAGCAAAATAAATGGAAATTGCGATCATTATCACGGTAAAACAATAAATTTTACATTAATGTAAATAAATGACGATGTAAACCACTACACAATGTGACAATGCCTGACACATAAAAAAATATACATATAGACGTCAACACTCTCAATAATCGATTCCCATTAAAAAACGAAATCGAAATAGAGAAGAAACCAAATTGTATTTCCATAACATGGTGGATCGTTAACTATCACATCATACGTCCTATTTGTTTTCCATTTTATTGATAACAGTGCGTGCGAGAAGATCAATGCCAGCGATAAATCAATACGAGCACTAATTAAACAATTTCAATGAAAACATAGCATCGTGATGACCACTGGCGTCTTTAACTTTAGCTTGCAATTAAATTTATATGTTTGCTCATAAAGAGATATAAAAATAAAAGAAGAATGGATTAAGGAGGCAGTATTGCAAAAATTTGAAGCCGGGAATTTAAAGTTTGAAAAGTTAGTCGAAATTAGAAAAGTTTACGCCCAAACTTCCACTTTTGCTCAAAGACTTGCTAAGGTCGGCTTAAAAACTGCTAAAGTGTTATCTCAACATAGTTTGTACAGCCACCTCAAAATGTGAAATTTTCTTTCTACAGTTTACTAGCTTCAGCATATTTAGCCTTAATTCGTACACATGTTTTTATAATGAACCCTACACCACAATATGATTCTTTATAAAAACAAAAATGGTTAACTATCCTATAATGTTAATTATCAATTTAAAGTAAAGTAAAAACAAAGAAAGGTCTAAAAATATAAATTCAAAGCTCGAATGATCCTTAAAAGCGCATCCTGCACGGATAACGTCTAATGAATTTTTTAAGTTGTATTTTTAATGGAAGATCGCGGACAAGATATTTGAAGTAATTGCGAAATAGAAGAAGGAGTTTTGGTAGTGTTCCTATGGATTTATTGACGTAAGCCACCAAATTAGCAAGCTATGCAGTACACTCTTTGCGGAAAGCTTGCTGATCAAGCCATACAATTTGACGCATTAATACCTAGTGGGATTCCGTCCGGTCGATCTAACGTGGCATGTGTACTTAGGCATCGAAAACGCACTAACTCAGTGCTTGGCTTAGGAAGGTTTAATTTCACAACTAAAAGCAACAGAAGAGATAACAATAGCAAAAGCCAATTGTTCAGCCTCGATGTCTTCATCGTATTTATGTCTTTCTGTATTGTTTATTGCTAAAAGTACATTAATATTCTTCATTAAAACGTGCGAGAGACGCAAAGTTCGCCATCTGGCCGATCAAAGCCGCATCTGTACTCATAATTAAGTGAGGTGTACTAAGTCGATTCAAGCATTCTATTTCCGCAAATTAGTTAACATCTTCTCCGCCATGTAAGAAACACTTCACACAAACAGGTTAATAAGAATTGTGTTCTCGTACTAGAGGATAATAATTAATCATTATTATGCCAATAGCTAGCTGAACAGCTTGGTCGCAATGCAAATATTATACATAGCATTTGAATAAACTTTACTTTTCCTGCTTAATTTGAGAAGGATAGTGCTGCTAAGGTGTTAGGAACGATGAAGAATGGATGCCCAAAATCTAAATAACAAAGATATAGGCTAAGACAAGTAATAACATTGATTGATGATGTAACCAAACATACATGTCCGGTCTCAAATTAAATCATCGCTAAGGAACGATACTAACTGCAATTCATGCAATAACGGCAGGAAATGGACGCGATATGCCAATAGTCATAATATCGTGAGTTTTCCATATGAAAATATTCGGCCCTATATATCAAATTATATAGTACAATCCTCCCCAGTGTTATTAGCACGCATTACTTCTGACACTTTTAACATTGAATTTACTGAGCGGTATTTTTTAATTTACACGCATGTCAAAATGGATCATTACCAGCACTTCCCATTACCATACTATACTTCTTTCAACGTAATATAATATCACCCAATTATTTTGTATGATGACATATAGATCTCTTCATTACTGACGAATCCATGTGATCTTTAGGTAATGGCAACCTTCCAACGAAATGTATCTGAAGTTCCCGACACTCTGACCGTTCGTGTTTGTAAAACAATGGAAACCCTGAATTTCGTGGGTACCGTCACATTAAAACAATTGTCGCTTGATACTCTGACAAGTTCCGCTTTAAAAATCATATGGGTTTGACAATAGCCGTTCTGCATGCGTATGTTATCTTACGAAATTATTGTGCAATGAAGACTATGGGGTCAGACATTTGTTTAATTTTTGCAAATGTTTAAGCGGCGACGCCTACTGTGCAATCTCTAACCACTTGTTAAATATTTATTTATTTAATATTTTGTTTTTTCGTTAAATTCCGCTTGAGCGAATACACTATATATTAATAAGTTAAAAACAATTAAGCCGTCGTAATGGTATCTACCATATGAAGTATTCATTGTTTTGCTGTTAATTTGAACGAAAGCAAGAAAACTTTCTTTTTAAGCAAATAAGGTAAGACAATGGTTTATGAATTATTTTTGTTAAGTTTGAAGAATTTTTCCAAAAAATATAAATATCGAAAACCAATTACTTACTATAACACTATTGTTATCGTAGTCCTCAGACAAACTGCTTTTTCCACTGGCACTGCTTGTACCAATACCAAGGTCACTTAAATCATTCGATTCATCTTCGTTGTAAACAGCTAATGAGGCTAGTTTATTAAGACTCCGACCTGCACGTTCACCTCTAAAATAAAGGAACAAAAATACTATATAGAAAATGTCCGAGAATTTGTATAAAAAGCAGCTTTTCAATTTTTTCATACGTTATCGAGATTCCGAAACAGAAAAGCCATAGCATACCTTTCTTCAATCATTTCAGAAAACGTTTTCGATTTTCGACGCGTGCGATCATGTTCTTCCATTTCAAGCTTTTTCACTTCCACCACACGATCAATGATATGTTCAACGCGTTTTCTACGTGATGATTTCCAATTGTCAAGATTCTGATATTATTATTGTGAAGTCATGCAGCGTTGGGTGGATAGGTTTGGATAGCGAAGATAGCGCAAAGACGCGATTGTTTTTATTGAAAAGGAAAAAAAAGAACAAGAAAAAATTAAAAACATTGAAAACAAATATTTTTAACATTGGCTTCGTTTTTTATGCTAAAGCGACAGAAAGTGCTATGTAAAAAACTTTCCTTTAACTGCTGTTTGTTACAATAATTTACATGTTGGTTGATTAGTCAATAAATTACTGAAGAATGGGGAATTGGTCGACGAAAAGAAGTACGCATATGATCTCAAAAGCTTTGGCAAAATATTAAAAGAGATTGAGAAGTGTCTAAGAAAATGGCAGTGGAAGCAAGTGCACATTTCCTATGTTTAAAGCTCTAAATTGATGCATTAGTCCGTCGTTAGGTATCCATGACACATCGCTCATAATTGTTGATTTCAATAATGGCTGATATCTGCATACGAAAGTTCGCTACGTTTTATTATTTTGCTGATTTGTCCTTAACTCTTTGGCAACTCGAAATCGAAACATAATTAATACCCACTATTCTGCATTAATATCAGATACTGCTGTTAGTAAGAATAATACCTTGAAAAGCGAAATTAAACAAGATGTAGTTAAGGTACAAATTTTCGTTACATCGTTTACGTTATAAGAGAGCAGTGAATAGGAATAGCAGGTGTAAATGATTTGAAATTCAGTCAGTCAAATTCTCTAATTCCTGCAAAGTCGTTTCTTAAGGACTAGGTCATCTCAAAAAAATACCCTTCACAGTTTATGACAGAACTAAGCACATATTAGTAATAAGTTTATCTACAAAAGTATCCACATAGCTCAAGTCGGACCTATTGCCTGAATATCTTATTGACCGGTTTGCACAAAATTGGTACTTGTTTCACTTTTAATTGCCATTAGATTGAATTTGTCAATGTAGTTTAAAACAATCTGACTTTGTGTACTTATTGTATATCTATAAAACATCTAGATCTCTCTGAAGTAAAAGTTTACTTTTCTTATGAACCCATCACAAGTGAGCTAATGATTAACATGCAAAAAGGGAATATGTATCATTTAACGATTGCGTAGGGATGAAAATCGGTGTGACTCCAGTTAAAAAATTATTATAAAGGTGCAGTTGAATCGGACTAACCGGACGGAAAGTGATTCGAAATACATATACGCAATAAACGCCTCATATGTGTTATGAAATTTACGGCGAACGTGTTCAGCCAAATTCGTTAAAAATGTGATTTTGTGTCGCTTAAGACTTTAATAAAACTTGGCGGTTACTTAACATCGCTATCGTATAAAATCCAGGAAAAAATATTTAAAATTCATAGAAAGTCAAGCAAAGAAGAGCGAATAATTGTACCATTGAAACGAGAGTATTTTTTAGCAATAATTTTTATTTAAGCCCCAAGAATTACATAATTCCTTATTAAGATATACATACGCTTGCATGTATGTGTACACTAGCATGCGCTAGTTTGTGCCTGCAATACAAATCACCTTCTCGTTATAATTTTGATTTAGTTTTTGGTTGAGTCTCACACTACAACGGGTCTATCCGTTAATAATGGCAGTTCTTTTGAGGATGCGTCAGAGGTTTCAAAGTTGCTTGGTAGAGAAAACTTACTTACTTGTGGAACCTACAGACGAACTTAAAAGGGATCGGTTTGAAGTGATCGAACTGTCATCGCCACTGATAATTTTTTCTTTTTTTTGGGAATTCTAAAGTAGAATCATAAACCAAACGATATGGAGCGGAACGAGTAGTGCATGTACATACGCATCAATGCAAAATGAAGTTTAACCAGTTTAGACTATTATTTGGAAGAACAACTTCGTAAATAAAGGAAGACGTGGGTTTCTGAGTGGTTCGCGTTGGAACAAAAAATTTCCAAAAGAGACATTAAAAATATTTGCGTATTTTAAGAAAATGTCCACCTAGTAACTGATTTTACGTCAAAAGAGTACTTTTTCATAAAATTATAAAATCATCACTTGATCCACAAAAATACGAAATCCGTATTATTCACTGGTAAACCTAACATTTTCTCATGACTGCAAGAGATCTTACAAAAAATCTGGAACTAAACCACACTACATAACAATAACGACAGCAACAGCAACAGCAACAAATGTTGTTCACACAAAACAACAAAATTAAAAAACATGTTTAAATTGTTTCATATGCGGAATTTTAAGTACGCTCTAAATTGTTGACACATCAAGTACTTGTGGTAACTTTGTGTACATGTACTCGTTTGGCTCTTTGTGTACAGCAAATATAATAGATTATGTCGACCATACACACGCAGTCGCTCACTCACTCACCTAATCCTTGTTTGTCAATAGTTAGTTACGTGAGTTTTACATTTTTGTATAAATTTGTCACGAATCTGTAACAAACTGATTGGTGAGTCAGAGAATTATGGGTAATGATTGATCATTTTTGTACCCATCACCGAAGGATGAGGGGTATATTAATTTTGTCAAAACGTTTGAAACAGTCAGAAGAATGCTTCAGACAACCCACAAAGTGTACCTATTCTTGATCAGCATCACATTCCAAATCGATTCAAGCATGTCGGTTTATCCGCTTGTCCAACGTCAGTTGTAAACATCCTCGCAAAAACGAAGCTATCACTTCAAATTTGGCAGAAACATTGAAACCTCTTGCACGCGGCTTGGTACAGCAAATGGACGAAATCAGTTGTAAACTGAGAGCGCCCCTCTTGTTTAAAAGGAATAACAAATTGTTCTTTTGCTTACTACTCATAAAGTCCAGCAGATAAATCTCCAAAAGACTCAACGTATACTCTATGGGCAACGTTGTGGCAGTTGTACAAAAATGGGGAAAACTGGCCCCGCCTGCCCAAATAATGTATAAAAATTTAAAATTTTTTCAATAATTTTATTACGGGTAGAACCAAACTTCAAAACCGCATAAACTGCACATATTCTTGTCCAGTTTCAAATTCGAAGGGCATCTAAGCATGTGCCCGTGCCCATCTGTTCGTCTACCTAATTGTTTAGTATCTGTGGTAAATGTCCTCCCTTTCGCAAAAATGAAGACATCGCTTATGAATTTGCAAAAGAATTTGAAAATAAACCAAACCAGCCAATGGGCAGGCCTACTACGCCTACATGCCTAGGCAACAACGGCAGTCAAAACCTTTGCTTCCCGCGTTTCTTGCTTATTACCCTTAAACAACGCATACACCGTATAAATTTCCAACTCTTTACTGAAAATAGAAAAAGTCAGCTGCGCTCACAAAATATTATGGCTGATAAAAGTTTGGTTCTTTATCTTGTGTCTAGTCTCTTTTAGGATAGCGGTGATGGGTATAAAAGATTCGGTCATGACCGAGTATAATTTTCTTACTTGGTTTACTTGTGGCAGCGATTTGCCACTTCTTCAGGTTAGGCGAACAAAAAAGCGAGAAGAAACGAGAGACTACCTGAAGTCTTATATATTTCGGTTAAAATTGCCATCAGCGCTTTCTCGTATTGCATGCGCATAGTTTAAAATCCATTGTTTTTGTCTGAAAACGTTCCACGATGTCGTCCTCTAATGCAATGTTGTTTTCATTGTCTAAGCTTAAATTTTTTGAAATTTCATGCTTTTCCTACAGATGAAAACATACTTAAATTAATCCAGATCGCATATACATCACACACGCAAGCGTTGGTGTTAAATCATATCGCTTGCAATGAACACAAAAAATTTCAAAATGTGTTGGATGTCGCTATTTCATCATACCTTTTCGATACTTTAACTTTTCCTCTTCACATAGCATTTTACGTTGTCCTCTGTTTGTTTCGAAGTAAATGCAATAAGTTTTAAAAATATTGGCATTTGACTGATCGAAATAGTATTTACTTATAGAAAAAAGTTTCGTCGGAAGCACAGTTAGGCGGTTTAAGAATTCTGAACAGGCCCTAAATGTTAGCAAACCTGAAATTGCATTGCAAATTAAACGGTCACAGGAAAAAAGAGGAGTTAAAAATGCCAAAGAGCAGCTGGCCAATAGGGGAGTATTTGTTGGATTCCATCAAGCAAATATTATAGCAATTAAATTGAAGTTGAGGGCAACATGTGAATTACATTGAATTACAAGTTGCTAGTCCAGTTAAGGGGGGCCCGCTACCGCTCGGCCGGAAGGTTTTAGCAGAATAATTTCATTGGTCGCTAACAAGTATTCGATTTTTTGTTGCAAAAAATATCCAAAAGCGCCTAAAACTATTTCGATTTATTAGGCAGCAGTTTAAACAAAAATAAAGTAAAAAATTATCTTCGATTGCGACAGAGTTTTTTATACCGTCAACGTGATCCTAAAAAAAAGAAAACAACTTACTTTTGATATTTTACAGACTTGAGTAGGCATGGCCGATTTTTTTTCATTTTTGTACAGTATAGTCGATAGAATGAACGTTCAAATTTTTCGAGGTTTATCGGGTGTAGTTTATGAGTAATGAGCAAAAAAATCAATCTTTTTATCCTTTTTGAAAAACGGGGGTGTCCTGACTTTACGTAGTACTGTAGGTGTGTCCTTCGAACGATTTGGTTCATCTTCAATAGCAACCTTGTTAGAACTTCCAATGTTTCTGCCAATTTTGAGGTCGACAGCTTCATTTTTGCGGACAGAGGAATGTTTACAAAAGACGTTGCACAGGCTGATCAATAATATATATACTGGGTGGGGTCCCCGAAACGCCCTTCTGTTGAAAAAAAGCTGAAAAAAAATTCGAGTTTTTGCCATGTATAGGCTTAATTTTCATGGAAATGCCCGCACAGGATGAAGTTCAAAATATTGATCAATATGCTGCAAACATGCTACAATGAATTTCCATGTTATCTTACTGCTACAGATCAACTCTCATGATGACGAACTAAAAATTTGACAATTTTTCCATGCAAATTACTTTATATTTCTCAAGAGGGGTGGTATGGCATTTGGCATTAAGGTTGTTCGCTTTTGACTTAAGATGTGTGAAGAATAGATTCTCTTTCAAAATGAATATCCTCGAGTCTTAGGAAAACAAAAAGTAAAGCTACGCTGAATGCTCTGCAGACAGATTTAATGCACTTCAGAACTTATGGGGAGCACTGCATAATAAATTTCAATAATATACTTACATTCTGCCAATCTTCCGGTTCCTCCTTACGTATTTCTTGGATTTTCTTCACTTCTTCTGCTTTTTTCAGTTGCTCCTGAGCTGTTTGATACAAATTGCAAGGTTTAATTTGTACAAATTGCATAGGATTGTATGGTGGTGGCGGCGGTGTGGGACGTGTTACTCTAGCCTTGGCCACATACGCTGTGGGATCGGCCGAGGCAATGGTCTGAAAAACATCGGAAGAGGCGTATTAACCACATTTTAAAATGTAACTAAAAAAATTATATGCATCACGCCTTACTTAGCTTCTATTATGAATAAGTACACACATTATAGTCGGGCAAAAAGAATCATGAAATGTCCCTCACCACTTCCCGTTTATTTTCGCGATAAAATTCAAATAATTACAACAGCGAAGGATAGGGGCTATATTCACTTGGTCACGACCTTTGCAGCACCCAGAAGGAAGCTCCAAAGATCCATGGGGCATATATATTCTTGATGAGCATCAAATTCTAAACCGATTTACGCAAGTCCGTCCGTGTAACGTCTGTTTTAAACACTTTCTCGGTTGCAAAAATTAAGCTATCGATTTTAAATTCGCCAGAGGGATTGGCAATTTTTGCATGCAGTTTGGTGTTGAACACGGGACAAACTCGTCAAGGTCACGACCACGGTACAATAGGATCTGAAATCACCTCTTTCTTCAAAAATAAAAACAATTTCGTTTTCTTGCTCAACAACAGATACAAAGATAAAAATTCGTGGTCCTGCGACATGTGTACAAAATTGGAAAAAATCGACTACGCTCTTTTGATTTCTTCTGCTTTATAGTCAAAAGATAAACAAGCCAGAAAGTTAAAAATTATTGTGTATTCCCCTCACATGAAGATAATTGATGAACATAATAACGATATTTAATTAAAAATCTGTCTAAAATTGTGTTCCTATATTTATCAAATGTAATTTTGTTGGCAAAAATCTACGTCTGGTAAAGGATATATTAAGCCCGTGTGGATGTAAGGTAACTGATCAATTAAACTGATCGATTTAGAATCATCTTCTTAGCCAAGCTTCAATTTCTAACGTTGCAAGCATGTGACACTTAGATAGATTTATGGATAAAGGTCGTAAAATCGACTTTTAATATACTAAATATGTGGTAAGGCAACGAGCACCGAGTATTTAGTCAAAAGTGATGCATTGTTGTCTATCATTTTATATTGTAATCTATTTTCAGTACGTCTGTGATAGTCTGGTATGTACTTTACAGGCATTGACATTGAAAAGGGCAACAAGCTTAATAAGCTCGTCCGCAGCAGCAGTTATTGTAAAAATCAATAACGAAACGTGCACGAGTATGATTGAGAGGCCAGGAAGTGTAAGAAAACTTCTTGATGCACCGGTGTATGTATGTATGTACCTTTTGTATAAACATTAACCTTTCAAAACCACTAGAAGAAGAAGAAAAGCAAGTGAAGAAAACAAACAAACGTAGCAGCAGAAGGTTGCATAAAACTGTGAGCAAATAGAGAAAAACGTATATCTTAAACCTTGAAAAGTAGTGGTGAATATACCGATACTCTACTCTTTCAAGCAGAAGAAAACGTTTTACATGATGGTAGTAAAGGAATTTTGAGTGAGAGTGCAGAGGAGCAAGGCAAGGGTGATTGTATTAACGCAATGCCTTTGTAAGAACACATGTGTATGAAACAGAAAACCAAAAGTCATCAGCCGGGCAAAGCTTTGCAATCACACCACCAAGATAGATCATTTGCCTGCCTGATTGGAAACCTCGTAAGTTAGTTAATAATACTGTAAAAATATGATGAAATAAACACAATTTTTTCTCAATGCACGATATCTTTAATGTGCCGCGAACTCTAATTGGTGATACGAGGGGGGCTTTCCCCTCATAAAAGCTCATAAAATCTTTAGCTTAAAAATTTTCTTTGAAAGAAAAAAAAAGTCTTGAGTCGGTGAAAGGTTTACCTCTATACACAAGCTTAAGTATTCGACGTACCGTTTTTTTACTTCCATTACAACTACCATTCGATGATGTGGTTGACGTCTGTGATGTTGACATATTATCAATTTCCATCGTTAGATTTAAATTACTATTATTATGTGGTCGATGTTGCTGTTCGCGTTCTTCAATCGATAATTGCGTTAATTCCTGTAGTTGCTGTTTTGATGGATATTGTTGATGTTGTTCCTGTAATCTAGGTATTATAACGTTATTGTCCTTAACATTGGTTGCTGATGTTGGCGAAGTTATACTTCGCTTATGTTCTGTAGGCATTTCAGCTTTCCTTTTTATTTTTTAACTTAAACTCTTTTTTAATTGATATAAACTTTAAACTTTGGTACGGATTTCTATTAAATTTTGGATTTGTATTTCTATTTTTTAAAGTTTTACAATATTTCGACGATTGTTGTCTCTGCTGTCCTTACGATTAACCTCTGTCGTTTTTTCATTTCTGCTTCATTCGTTCATGAAAATCACTGCAAATAAATAAAATAAGAAAAATGGTTAGCACTTTATTCGTAAATCATTTAGTTTGCTATACATGTGCGCAAAATTTCATTCTTCAAAGAACTAATTGCAGAAAAAGGTCACTATTTATAAACTAATGATCGGCATCGTCTTTTTACAGACGGTTCTGAAGCTGATGATCTGTCTCCTCCCTATGCAGCAGTTGATGATACAGGACAGGCCCAAATTAATCATATCCCGAAGCTAGAGCAATTCTTCTGGCTACAAGCCTTGCTCACGAAACCGGACTTAAAACGATTATCGTTACAGACGACTTCTCAGCCGTGAAACGCAATGGAAAAGTTTAATCTTCGAAAGCAAATTAAAAAAGAAATGAAAGAGAACATCGATAGTGATAGCAACCACGCTACTCGAATATTAATCGTAATATCTTTCCGCACGTATATGCAATCAATGTCGAAAAAATCAAGGCAAAGCATTTGCAAGAATCCTTCTGCGACATACTATTGCAGAGCACCATCATGGATCCCTCAGAATCCTCCTCACCCAAATTGCAATTTTGGACAACATTTTATACTTTGGAAATGCAAAAACTTTCCAAATATTTGATGTCTCGTTTTCGGAGCATCTAACCCTATGGACTTTATTACAGAGACAAGACTAAACACCTGGTCTACCTAGTGGTCATCGTATTTTGTTTAGCCCTAGAATTTATTTTTTCTTCTTCTAAATAAATTAGGACAGTAAGAATTAATAGCTTTCTATACATGTTAAGTATATATTTCTTAAAATAAGACAACGAATGTTTGCAACAAATTTAGGACAAAATTACACTTTATGAACAAACAACGAAATTACAAGTGAATGCCGCAATGCCGGCTGTCCTATCTTCGAGATAAAAGGACTTATTTTAGAACATATTTAAATATTTATTACAGATGTCAATAAATACGTTTTAGAGAAAATACACTGCAGCCATTATCTGGCTTCACCTTGAATAAATGCCTTCAAGAACTGATTCGTTTACCACACAAACTTTCGACCTCTTAACCAAACGCATTTTGGTTACGCAAAACTTTTATTACCATCATTATATGTAAATAGTGCCGAAGTATTTTGCGTCTCTTACCCCACTGTAGATGCAGAAATATCACTCGAAAGTTTTCGATTCGCTCTTCTTATTTAGTTGCTGTCTTGGAGAATGAAGTTTCTTATGTTTACTTGCTCTGTTTATACCCACCGTCGAAGGATGGGTGTATACCTATTTTGTGTTTTTTCATAATGTATGCAACACACAACAGAAAGCTTCAGAGACCCTATAAAGTGTCCTTGATTAGCATGAAATTCTAAATTAATTAAGTCATGTCTGTTCGTTTTTGTGCCTGTGTGGTGGGTGTTGCCGGCACTCTGCTTTTCGCAAAAATGAAGATATCGACTTCAAATTTGCCGAAAACATTGGAAGTCTTTGCACGCAGCTTTGTGTTGAAAATGGACCAAATTGGTTAGAGCAGAATCGCGCAATTGAGCGTAAGCTGAACGCAGCTTCGGTTGTTGGTTTTTCGCTCGTTACGCAAAAATGACAGGAGTTAGAGGGCTGAAAATTTCCACTTTCACTTTACGAAACGCTCTACTCGTTACGTGCAAAAACGGGAACAATCGGCCGTGCCCGCCGAAAGTTACAAGTGATTAAATTTTGTTTCGCTTTTTGGAGATTTTACGCCTATTTATCGTAAGGCAAACAAGACAGAACGTTTAAAACAAAAAAAAAAACTATACTACATTCCTCAAATGAATGATATATTATCTGCCTAAAACTAGGTTAATTCTAAAATGAATATGGTAGACACGGCGATCAGGTGGATAAATGTTTTCCTAAAATTATCTTCGATATAGGTATCAAATGAAAGGAGTTGGAGAATAGAATACGATAGTGTGTTACTTATAATTTAATTACAGTGGGCGTTTAATCAACAAAGTCTTGGGGCGTTTGGAAGAAAACCGATTTCTTGGACGAATATAACTTTGTTAACTGTTTTTCCCGATTAGGCTGCAATCGCAGGATCACAAAATCCTCCTCTATGTTCAAATATTTTCCATTAGTGTCTTTCCTTTATGCTTGGAAGTACTCGTTTTGCTTTACCTGTTGAAGAGAGAGTCGCACGTGTTACCCTCTACTTTAATTCTATAGCCAAATTGATAATCAACGTCATAAACTTTATTTCAGTCTTGTCCTTTGAAAACGCCCGTCTCGATGAAGCTGCACTAACTTCAGTTTTTTTCGAATTTGAAAGAAAATCTTTTTTTTGGATAATGAGTTTTTTTTTGCATTTGTTTTCATAAAAAGTTTTGTAAAAAATTTACAGTGTTCTGCATCTTAATGCAACAGAAAAACAACTCTAAGAAAAGAATATTGTAAAAGTAAAATTATTGAAATATTTTAAAGTCTGTGTGTGTGTTTATAAGTATTTGTATGTGAAACAATGCAGTTATAGATGATATATTTTTTTTTTATATGTGTTAACGGCAGTAATATACTAGCAGCGGTAGCAGCAGCAGCAGCAGCAGCAGCAAAGGTTTCATGTCTAGTTAACCGCTATTATTGCATATTTATTAAGCATTTCTATTCTTATTTTTCTCATCCATCTCATCTGTTGTTGTTCTTGCCGAGCTTAATTGAACTTTAATATGAACTGTTAAGTGCTTAAAGGAAATTCTTGACAAGTTTTTTGTACTTAATACATACTTTATGCAGAGTATGTGCAACTTCTACAAGGCAACAGACGAATGGATGAATGAACGAATGTTTCAAGTAGACTTTGAAAAGGCATTTAGTTCGAAGCAGTTATGTACTCAAGTACTTGTAACATTTCTTTAACCGAGCCTGCTGATCAGTAAACTAATCGTAAGTGACCTTTTCTTTTATTATTGTTGGTATGTTTTAAGTGGTGCCAGTAGCGTTTCTGCCAAAGACAGACAGCCTAATTATATTCACTTATATTTCGCTGTTCTTTCAATAAATTATGTCAAGCGATGACAACATTGAAAATTTTCAGAGGTGTACAGAGTTTATTTGTTGAGCTAATACGATAGGCCGAAGAGCCAAATTTTTACTGTCTACTGAGAATAAAGTATAATGGTAAGCCGAAGAAAGGCAGTTCTGCTCGGATTGGATCGAATTTGTAAGGGACTACTTATATGCCATCATTTATTTAAAAAGAGCGCCAAGAAACCTTTAGTAAAACAAGGAAAGCCTGCAAATTTGGACGAATGCATTGATTAATTTACCTTATTATTATGCAAGTTGTTGCGTCATTTTCACGGGTCGCATTGTCGCTGCATATTTGTGGGTATAATGGACAAACCAAAGTCATGTTCGTCTTGTACAACCCAAAAGAATTACGAACTACTCAGTTAATTATAGAGATGAGATCTGAACTCGACGTCGATAAGCATGCGACCTTAGCGCAAATCAAGATCTACTGCAAGTCGTAGGTTATACTGAGTTTGGCTTGAGTGAAAGGGAAAAACGCTCTTGATAGAAACTGGAAACTTTTAAACTCCTTTAATTTGAACTTATTCCGATTGACCGCGAAAATTTATTCAATTTAGTGCACATAATAATGTGAGGTTATATGTAAATAAGATTGTTTTCGTGTAGTAGATTGATGAAAGACAATATTGCACTTTAGCGTAACATTAATGATAAATATTTAACATTTTTTCACTCAATTTTCAGCGTGATTATGACAGCTCTTGCAAAGAGTCCCAAGTACTTTATTGCGGCATACATAAGAGAAAGAGAAAACATTTTACTGCAATTAAATAGTGTTTCCAGGTTAGAAATTTCTAACTAATTAACCGTAAATACCGTCAAGTAATGATGGCTAAGATTTTTTACATTCTATTACCTTTATGCTGTTTGCTTTTTTGTGAGTAACTTGAAAAGAAATTATGGAACGATTTTCTTTTAGTTATGATTTTTCGAAATATAACGAAAGACTTCACTTATTCGCATTTATTGCCATTAGATTGCACAGTAAGTGTTACGATGCCTTTTAAACATTTTAACACGATTTCAAAAGATAAATATATTTATTTCTTTATTTTTGATAGCAATCTCGCACATTCGAATTTTGTTTATTTTCTATTTATTAAAATTTTAATTAAAATTAAAGCATTTCTTAAACCATTTCATGTCATAACTGGAAAAAGTTGTTTCGGTCATTTCATAATTTCGCGGCAGTTTTATTGCCGACTGAACGAGACAAGATAGCCGTTAGATGGAGAGAGACTTACTCGTACAGTCTCGCTAGCTGGTTAAGTGAATGTGTTTATTAAAAAACTTAATCCGTTGGCTCATAATAAGTTTGTTTTTTTTCTTCTTTATACAATCCTTGTGAAAAATAAATATTTTGTTACGCTTGCTTTTAAATAGATTTTCTATAATCTTTCTTTACATTACTCAAATCAAATCAAAATTGCGGTTATGCTCGTTTCCTTTCTTTGTTTATAACTAGTAAAAATGCTTCTGAAATTAGAAATTATTTTAGTTATAATTGTTTGTCGGTCCGACTGTTGTTTTTCCTTCGCTTCAGAAACGGAGTTCCTTTAAGTGTTCCCTTATAACTGACGTATTGATACGTCATGCAAGTGTGCTCACAAAAAAGAAAAACAAGTTTATGAGTGTGTGTAACAGTTTTTGAGCCACAAGAAGATATTCTATAACGAAAGTGATGTTTACATACCAAAAATAGGCCATACAGTCACATAGTATACATACATAGGAATATTTTGACTGGGTGCTTACATGCAATTCAGTCGAAAGCGAAGATAAATTTGTCACTGGTCTAACATAAATCTGCTCATCAATACTGCACGCTCTAAATTTTCATTTGCAGTCAACTACAGCAATCACTTTATTTTAACTCACAAAGTGATGGCTTACTTAAGTAACTTTTCTGCGTATGCTAAAAATATTTGATTTCTTTCTTTCAATTTCAAAACACCGCTGACTGATAATCGACAACAATAGTCGGCACTGATCTAAGCATTGACGTGACTATTTCGTGCATTCACCCAAAAGTCCTGATCAACCCAGTGTGGTGAACGTCAGGTTTATTTTAGTTTCAAAAACAAAAGACGGGCTAAGAAATGAAAATGCGTTATGTTTTATTTGAATTTACTAACCGAGTACCAAAATGAAGTTTCAAAAATTGCTAACAGCAATTTAAGTCTATTCGCGTTCTATTATAAAAACAAATATTTTTTCAGTTTCTTTTTCGTAAGCAAAAATACCTAAACACTCCCACTACTTGCTTAAAAAGAGAATTACAAGAATTATATATTAAAGAGATTTGCTAAAAGTTAGAAACCATGCTTAGATAGTGGCTTAGTAAAGAAACCGGCCAGCTGTTCATCACTTGGAACACAATCCAACCTGGACATGGTTCAAAGAGCTGGCTTTCGCATCCTTCTTTAACAAAATTATAACGCGTGTCTATTTGTTTAGTGCCTTTAAGGAATGTCGCAAGTTTCAATTAATTTAGTTAATTCATTAATTATTATATTACATTATAAAATATATTATGTCATTATTATAAAGCATTTAATTTGATAGTCCATTTTGAAGTTTGTCCCAACAAATGTTTCAAATACTGAAAGTATAAATTAACTCGGTCCGTCCATCGCTGATTGCCATTTTTTTCTGCTGTTTTTTGAGGATATATACTCAAAACAGAAAAAACGAAACACCCTTCGAGCAACCAGTAAGCCACGTAATGAAACCCATGTTAATCAGAAGAGATACAGCCCGCTGGTAACAGCGGAGAAGTTACGATTATGGAGATTTGGTGTATTCCACTGTTTTCATTGCTGGTAACGTTTCTTGGCGATGGTTTTGTTTGCCTGGAACAAACGATAATATTCCACGCCGAATGGTGCCCGCTATGGATATTCAGGTTTACGTTGATGTGATTAATTCGTATACTCTATATCGCGGTTATTTGGGGTTTTGGATAACCGTCACTCGAAAGAATTTAGCTGCAATATCCTTAGGGTTAAGCGTAGGAGGTAGATTTTCCGCAAATGACATTTTTTCATTCTGTACGCTACAGTGCTACTTACACTCTGTCTCTTTCTGTCGTAATACATTCAGATTCTGTTGTTAATCAAGCCATACCTCTTTCCATGTTTTCAGAAAAAAGAGATTAGTTAGCACTGGTGGTGGTGTTTTGATTGTTATATAATACGGCTTGCCGTTAAGGGTGTGAAGTTATATTTAAATATAACT
>KK499890.1:253849-356450 GCA_000688715.1 Glossina pallidipes
CATGTTTTGTTTATTATATTTTGTAAAAAAATTTTCCAAAAGTTTTATTTTAACTGAATTTTGACTTAAATCCCTCCGAGACTTCGTTCTACAGAATTCTGTTAAGGGCTTAACAGAGCTCTGTAAAGAAATTTTTGTTTGTGTCTTTGCTAGTTATATTTAAATATAACTTCACACCCTTCTTTCCGTTCTACTTATTTGTATTTCCTACTCCTCCCGACGTCGAATATGTTGCCACCGCAGGTTAAAACTGGTAATCGACAGTTATTGCTTCTATATACCTCCGAACGCGGATATTTCCATAAGAAACATGCTGACCTTATCTGTAGTGTTAGAAAATAGGAAAAAGTCTGACTGAGGTTTGATTATGGTGTTGTTTTTGGCTAAAAAAGTACAAATGAGCAGTGTGCTGCCAGCTTGCACGTTATCGTGGTGCAATATTCATGCCAAAACCATACAAAGAAATTGCATAGCATAAGCCAACCGATAAGCCGACATCCTCAGCAATGTCTCTAATAGTCTCTAACAGTTCGACGGTTTTCCATTTTCTTGACTGCCTCCAGGTTATTGATGTGCTCTGGCGGACATCGTCATTAACAGTCTTTTGTGAAGAGCTTATATCATTTATAAATCACTTATAAACATTTTTGCATAAACACGATAATTTTCAAGGCCACATAAAAAAATGCTCCGAGCAAAACTTAATATAAACTTGCACATCGTTGTAAAGGCTACTAACAGAGGATTTATGCCGTACTAGTTTCATTTTCTCACGGCACGGTTTGCCTACAGTAGCTTGTCCTTTCAAATATTAATTAATTCACAAAAGGACATCTTTCGTTTGTAATGCTTTGTAAAAGAATCCTCTAGTTCTATTTTAACGATATTTTGCTTTATATCCCTTCGATACTGCGTTTAACTAATTCTGTTAACGGCTTAACAGAGCTCTATAAAAGCATTTTGGTTTGAGTCGTTGCTAGTTATATTTAAATATAAACTCACACCCTCAATATATTTAGTGATTTGTCAAGTTTCGCAAATTCCAATAAGAAATGACATCTAGTTGAATATCGAGGAAAATGTAAAGATAAATGAAGCATAAAAAGAAAAATTTTGCTTCATATTGGAATGCTTTGAAAAGTAGTCGACGGTAGCCACAGCTTAATCCTACCTTGAGAGCGCAGACAAGATATCTATATTTTCATTGAATCCTTTGGTGGGAATTTAAAGAGTGACATCGAAAAATTGAATTCATGGCCACATTGTTTTGGAGAAATTTTGCAACGTATTCTTATCAAATTTCATTGAAATCTGCATATCAATAATAGTGACTTTTACAATCAGGCGTATTAATAATATATGTATATATAAAAAAAAAAGTTCATTATGTCTGCATATGTTATTGATTTCAGTTGTGAATTTAATAATTACTTTTACTATATAATTTTTGCGCAATTTGTAATCGACGGATGCGCTTCCGACGGAGCGTCACGTAAGCCGTTATTATATTATACAAATTGATTTTTTTATATCCCCTGTTTATTATTAATTTACATTTGTTTAAAATAAAAAAATTAATCAATTTTTTAAACTGTTTTTTTTAGTATAATAAATTGTCTTTCCTTTTGTTGATCATTTACTATGTGTTTCGAATAAATTTGTTTCCTTTGATCCTGACTAGTGAGGTGAGATAATTCGTTTACATCCACTTACACGTACCAACCCAGAAACATTATAGAAATTCTATAGGGCAAATTTTACTATTGACCTCCCATTTTCGGCGAACCAGCCTAAATATATTTATACGAGCCCTTATGCTACAAGCCAACATTTTAGGCGAGCTGGAGCGCTTAATTTTATTTTTCACATAACTTTTAATACATAATCTTCGATTAATTTTTTTCGATAGCAAAAAACCGCCCAGCACACCGAAATACATCTAAGTTTCACATCTGTCGGCAACAAAAGTAAAAACGCAAAATAGCTGATAATGACATGTGTTGAAGATATATGTGCCAACGTAACAAAAAAAAGAAAACTCGAAATTTGAATCTACGTAGCCCATGAAATTTTGGCTCGTCACCTTTTTCCGGTGAATTTAAAGAATCAAATATTGAGATTAATTTATAGATTGGAAAGGACTTCGAATGGGTTGAAAAGCTTGAAAGTAATCACACCTACATTAACAGAGTTCCATGGTGCCCTGGGAAACGGCTCGGACCACTGAAATCTATCTCGCCAAGTAATGTTGGCGAATCGATAATATATAATATCATTTATTAACTTAATTACGAAGAAAACTGTTGGCGCAATAATAACAATAAAAATTTTATTTGATAGATAAAGACACGTGCATCTCATAGCGTTTTTTCATCAACAAAAACGCCTAGGATAAATCTACGTTTCCCAAGCAATGCCACTACACTTCTCGACGAGTTGTCTCTCTCTACACTTATGAAGTGTAATAAGGAAGCTTCTCTTCCAACGCAAAGGAAGATTTTTAAGACAATTATTAATAGTTTTTGAAATAACACCAAATAGTTCATCGGCGCATGGTTTGAGTATACACGACCGAATGTCACCAGGCCCGCAACTATTTTTTACGCACAAGTATATTTTAATGACCTTATACCACGTAATACCAAATTCGGAATCGAAATCGAGTTAATGATTTGATATGGGCAATTATTAGTTAAATCGGAGTCAGCGGAAGAAAAATTTCGGCGGGGGTATTGAGCGAAGAGATTCGAGATTTCAGTGTCGCAGAATTCAGAAATTTCGAGTGTTACCTATTGCTAGTTACTGCTTTTATGCTTTTATGCTTTCTCTTTTAGGTTCTGGTCACGGAAGGACTCAGGTTCTTGCAAGATAAGTTAATGGGACGAAGGAGTAGCTGATAAACGCAGCGCAACCGCTAGCACATTCCAAATCTGGATAAGTTTGCTAATGTGCTGTAAAAATCTTGATATTTGTCGATTGTTGTTTTGCGGTTCAATTTCATCAGTTATTTTTGCCAGCTTTTTCTGGTGATGGTGTCATCGTTAACGCGGTGCATTATCCTTTAATATTAGTGAGGCGCTGTCTACTGCAGATTCTTTTAATCGGACTTGGTCCCCAAGAGCATAGGTGAACAAGTGCAGCTCTGTTACCATATACACTTTGCATGTGCATGTTGCGTAAAACTATTAATTTCTTCTAATTATTTATAATTTTTTCTCATTCTCATTTTTCAAATATTATAGTTAAGCAATTAAATAGGTTTCCGTGCAAACACAAAAATATAAAAGAAAACCTGTTAAAAAAATTAAGCATAGAAAAAAAGACAAGTAGCACCAATATGCGATTTCCGGTCAACATAAACTAACGACATAATTACAAGTATACAAATATTCATAAACACATATCGACACAAGACTTGTTAATCAAAGCTATACGGCATACTTGTCTATGGTGACATACAGAAAAAACTTAAATAATTCACCTGCTGTCAACATTTAATAGTGAATGGAAAGCAATGAACTTTGTGCGCACAACAACAAAATTATAATTACGTGAACGTGGTATACAAAGCGTACAGAAATGCAATGTATACCGTCGTCCCCTACATAAGGTAACGCAAGTCTATAAAAATTTCTATTATATTTTGTTACTTATTCAAAATAAGTATTAAAATATTGAATATTCTGGAAGCGTTTTAGAAAAAGATCATTTCATTATAGATTTCTCTTGCAACATTTATACTATTCTTATATCCTGTACCGCTTGTGGAACAGATCATGTGAAGTCTTTGTGGAAGTATTTCAGCTAGATACGCCTTTTATTGGACGGACACATCTACACTTATTTTTTAATTTTTTCTAATTTTGTCTGTCCGTCCGATGTCTTCCCCGCTTAATGTACCGATACTCAAGTATTTTCGCACAAAAACTACTTTTATTAGAAATAAATTGGATTAGACGACTTTTGCGACCACTCTTCCTTTATCAACTTCTAATGAAAACATAAATAAATCACCTAAGGCAATTTATTGGAAGTTGAAATACTTTAACTTCCCCCTAAACCCGGACGTAGCGCTTAGCCGTCCATTAAATTACAGTATACGAGCCTACAAGCTCTTCACAGAAGACTGAGATGTTAATGACAATGTCCGCCCTGGACGCCCAAGCACGCCAACAATCGATGAAAACTTTGAAACAGTGTAGAAGATTGTTGTGGAGAACCGTCGAATTGCCTGCGACCTATTCCTATTCCCGCTACCGAAAAGAATCACGAAAACATGGTGTTTGGCCACGATTGGCTGTTCAAGGCTATACCAAGAAACACATACCAAAAGTGGTTCAAGGAAAGAAAAAAGCGCTGGCACAAGCATATTATACTTAAGGGTTTTACTTTAAAGGGAACCAAATGGAAGGGTGTGAAGTTATATTTATATAAAAGTAGCAAAAACACAAATGAACCTTTTTTTATAGAGGTCTGTTACGCCATTAACAGAATTCTGTTAAATGAAGTCTCAGAGGTATTTAAGTCAAAATATAGTTCAAATATAACTTTTCCAGTATTTTGTTGCAAACTTTTATAAACAAAATATGTCTTGATAAAGCAAAAATTTGCTCAACTACTGCGCGCAAACCATTTCCTGTGCAAAAATGAAACTAGTACGACCTGAATCCTCTATTAACAGTCTTTCCAACGATGTGCAGGTCGCATTAAGTGTTACTTGGAGAATTTTTTTATGATTTGCGTCTTTGCCAGTTATATTTAAATACAACTTCACACCCTTACCAAATAGGCAGTGATGAATACAAAATAAATAAATACTCGAGAAAAATTAAGTCACTCTTTCCTTCTTTAACACTTTTCGTAAGCCTTGTTTTGCTACTTCGTACTGTTCCTTCAAATTGAGAATTTACACGGTATTTTTCTTTTAGAGACAAGTGAAAACACGTCCACCATTGAGCACCCTACACCATTTCGCTTAATACATTTATCTATATAACGACTTTTCAAATTAAAGCTTCATAGGACCAAAATAGGCCGATAGCAAATTTCATTAAAATATCTAAAAAATTGCGACCTGTAGGTAGAACAAAGAGGTACGGACGAACGAACTTAGGTAGATTCAGAAAGTCATTCTGATCACAATGCGAAATAATAAACAAAATGTTCAGAATACCTGGAATTTAAGACATTGGCAAAGAGATCGGTCGGGCTTAACAAGGAACGATTTCAATAACAGCATAAATGCTAATGAAATGACTTTTGGTTCGAATTAAAGCAATAAAGCCCAGAATTTGATTGCAAACAGCTTACAGCTCCCAAACACATTAAACGTTTTAATCATTCTAATAAGTGCTGATATATGAGGTTTCCGATCCGCATCTACTAAAATTTGTAGGTATAGTTTTTTGTATGTAATGAACAGATTTGCTCCTTTGAAATTATATCGTAAGTTAAGTATCAACAAGAACTCGAAGTTGTATTTTTCTACCACAGGCAGACAGAAAGTACGATAAGCATCCAACTAATGTGTAAGTCTATCTACTATAGAATAGTTTCATCGAAATATTTATTTCGATGTCTATTTGCTTGATTTACTGTTTTACTAAGTTGAACAGAGTACAAGCTACTGGCGGCAAGGTATGAGATTTACGATTTATTTAAATTATTTTTTACCTTTTTCTTTATTTAATGGTTTTTAATTAATGACAGTTCAGCTTCCTTTGCGTGCCTTCGGCCACAATACGTATGTATATCCAAGCAATATGTTATGAACGAAAAAGTTCGTAAACTGCTTTTTTTTTAAATTCTTTGTTGATATGTCTAGTAAGAGTTGTGAACTGAACACGTGTGTAAAACTTAAGTATTCTAAAAAATTTTAGTTTTCCTTATTTTCCTTTTAAAGGAAAAATGGAAAATAACTCGAAATAAAGTAAAAGTTTGCTTTATAAACAAACAACAAATGTTTATAGCTTAGATGGAAACCGAGAAAACTACATAGAAATACAAGTAATAAATAGACAAACAAATGATAAATAAAATCGCATGCTTGTAGTTATTCGTATAAAATAATGCACAATATTGCATAAATAAGCAAATTGTTGAACTTGCATACGAACGTTAAATTTTCGGCTTTTATTTTTAAAGTTTTTACTAAAGTCATGGTTGAGGAGAGACCACCGCCAGACCATTTGCCCATTTATACTTATATATACCCGTATGCATTGCATAAGCATGGATATGTGTGTGTGCCTGCTACATGCTGTTCTCTCCGTTAACAAACGCAACAATTGTTTATGTTTCTCATGTAGACCCAAAGTGATCGTAACGCCTCGACGATTAATTTGTTAACATTTTGAAAAGTGTTTTTGCAGTCCATTGCAGAGATGTTTAAAACCTTAGTTTATTCAGCACTTTAGCTAACGTACCGGAATTTGCGATTATCAGCGGATTCTTTTTGAAAAAATGTTAACTTACAAGATATATAAAGACACTTGAAAGAGAGGCCAAAACATTGTCCATCTCTTTATATTTTAAACAACTCAATATATATATATACGTCGAAGAATCCATAACCTTAACCATATATAATTGTGATCAAGTTGGAGTTTGCAAAAATATTAGGTGAAATTTGGCAACTACGGCTTTCGTTGATGTTCACGAAAATGTCAGTCAATGTATCTGAAATTTCGAAGGAACATTCATTTTTACAGTTAATGGAAATACTCGGTAATTGTACTGCACTTGGTAAGGATGAAAGTCTTAGGACAAATTTAATAGATTTACATAAAAGTCGGACCTTTTACTTTTTTCTTTCTACCCAGATGCCCAAGCCCAAGCACCTTCCATCTTCTAATCTTCTTGATATTTTGAATTTCCGTAATTCCGTTCTACCATACATGTCATTTGAGCTGAAAAATTGGTTCGAATATTTTTAATTTAACTTCAATATCACCTTTGGGTATTTACTTGTGATGGGTTGTACCTAAAGCCCTTATTATTTTAATTATACGAGAGTATATATGAAAGTATCTTCAGGTTATAATCGGCAAACATCCGAATGATTTCCATGTGCTTGCCTTAGGTCACATGTATCTAGCACTCATCCCAGTAATACTTATGCAAATATATAAATCCTTCCATACTTCAATGACTCATTCGGAATTCTGAAACACACAGTCAGAAGCAAAGTTCAACTTTTGTTCCTACATCTAATATTCCAGTCTGCAAAGTGAAATCTACTATATTTTGCAATAACTTAAAATCTATGGTAGATGTTGATCTGAGTCAAATACCTACTGCGACTATTGAGCAAGCTCTGTTTGAAAGCGTATTGCGATATCTTCATTGATGCAAAAGCAATAAGCCATCGGTAAGACGAGCATTCAACATGTATTCAAAACGTAAAATCAAGCAAGTAAACAGAACTCAAATATTCCCAACAATGTGGCCGCGCAAGTAGCCAAGGTATGTTATAAATTGCTCAAGATTTTTGGTACCAAAAATTTACGCCAGCCTGAACGTAACTGCTAAGAGAGCAATTGCAAACGTATTAACAAATTTAATGTAACTGTTCATCATTCCTTGGTGTCATATATCAAAATATGTTTGGTTTTATTTCCATGCGTAGCCTGACTGTTTTCTCTTTTTCTTTCTTTGTTTTGCTTCTACCTATTCTTTGAAGGCACACGTTGTCTTGTGACGTCTGGACTGCCTTTTTTATACAAAAATCGTTATTGCTATTGTTTGCATTTTTCTCCTTACAATCATAAATATTTTATAGCTACTAGCAACTTTGTTGTTGCTGTTGATTTTTTCTTTCTTTACTTAATTTCGCAATTTATTGCGTTTTTACAGAAACGCAAATCTTTTATTCTGCATAAATGTGTCACAATTATTTGGAATAATGACAAATATTTTTAAAATCGTCTCAACCCGGAACGTTCGTGTAAACTTATAAATGGTTATCAGCGCGCAAATATTGATAAGAAACAACGACTTTATTTCGGAATTTCGGACTTCAGACATTTCTATGCATTCTAAGAAAAAACCTAGCAAACCCATGGCAAAAAATGGTGAATTATAAGGTACGAGAATATAAGATAAGATAACCTAAGGTGGAAGCAAAAAGACAAAATAAGAGAAAAATAGATAAGTTCAGGTTAAATTTTTTTCAATTCGTTGTATTATCCAAAATCTGACTATATACATTTTGGAATGGTAGTCAGAGTATCACATTTTAACCGTTGTAAACAATGAATACCCGACGACAAAGAACAACATTTTTTAATTTTGAAGTGAAGAAAATGAATTAGGACGTAGTAGTATTCAACAAATACCAATTGGCTTCAAAATTTCAACTTAATAACATTCATAACATTTTACATCATAACGAAACCGAACGTGACATTGTGGCGTTGCTAGGTGAGACAAGGTGGCTAGGTGGTATAAGAGTTTCTAAAACCAAAAGTAAAGTAAGATAAGATGGTTGCGCGATATGTCTGAACTACAAGGAGAACTTTAGATTCACTAGCTTGTAAAGCTATTTAGTTGTCTTTTATCTCAGCTGGTTGTCTATTTTCTTATGATCGCTGTGCGTTGTTATGTGCTTTACAATATAAAAGCTTAAGAAGTCACCCCACATCACCATAAGAAACACCCTATGTACCGTGTTAATATGGCTTCGGTGATTATTGTTGGGTTTTTAATTTTTATTTTGCTTAAATACACCACATTTCGTGACGACAAACATAGACAGGTTAACATATTGTCCCATAGAATGTCTCTTTGGGGCTTTGCGTAGTTTCCGAATCTTTTTGGGATTAAGTTCATATTACACAAATTTCCCCACATTTCTTGACATGAAAATTGCCATTGAAATTTATTGAACAATTTGGTGAACACTGTATAGTGTTTATAAAACTTTTAATTTTTTAATGTATAAAACTTTAAAATGCCAACTTTGTTTTTCCTTTGTTGTCATGTTTTTTTTTTAGTGTCATATATAGATTAGTTTTGTTTGTTGTTAGATATCAGTTTTTTGTTGAATTTCAGGTCTTGCTAAAGCTAATTCTTGGTGTTATCTGAATTCTCAAAGTAAATGTAATCTTAATAATTGAAATAAATAGAAATTGAACTGATTGTATTATAGCTGATGTCTAGCTCTAATTGGCGACCCTGCCGAACAACGACAAGAAATTTTGTTTTTCTTTGGAAAGAAAGTCGCTAAAGAAAACCAATTAATAAAGAAATTCATGCTGAAATAGAAACATTTATCCCTTTGTAAAAACGCACAAACTACGCAGATAAAGGAAACGACGAATTGCTTAGTTAAGGAGTTCAATTTTTTCCTTAAAGGTATAATGCTTGTTAAGGCAAATAAATGTATGGAGACGTTTATAAACACGAGCATTGCGAAGAACTTTCGTTATCATTCACATGAGAAAATCAAACAGAAGCAATCACTACATTCCCGCAGAATTAGAACGAGGTAATCAAACCGCAGCAGCAAACAAAAAATTTAAAGTCCTTCAATACCATACCACATAAACAATGAAAATAAAATAGATCTTATTTTCAACCTACTTACTGTTAGGCGTTTTTCGCACATACACACTTATATGTATAGCATAGCGCATATTCACTTAAAAACGTAGTATTGTATATGCTTCTGCTTTCCAAACCTTTGGGAAAATGAGACGTAACTTTCTTTTCAAGAATCTTTCAACAGAAGCAAGCAGTCAAACGAGTTGTAATTAACAGCGTTATTTACTGTTATTGATAACAGAAATATAGAAAGTCCGTAATAATCTCCTGGTTTGAAATTTGAACAACATCTTAGACCATCTTCCCGTTGAGCTTAATTGTGATTTTTGGGACAACGTAGGTTTTATTTACAATTTTTAGAAAGTCTATTAGCAAATAAATTTTTCACCACACATTACATTTACAACGTTTTAAGGCTTCTTGCGATCTTCTTCGTTCGAATACAATGATTCATCTCTCTGGACTCAAGTGCCTTTGCCTTCCTCATATATTTTGCTTAAATGACATATACCTTTGAAAACAAGTTATTAGCACTTAATTTCATTTTGATATTTTCGCGTTAATCCCTTTTCCCGCGAGCTGTAATTTCTTTCGTCAGTCAGCAGTTGCATAGATTTTTACTTTACGTCGTGCAGGGGAAAGACATCATGAATCAGCATTTGGTCTTCCTATTTAAGAATTTCGTTTCTTAGCAAATCGATTAGTTTCATGTAAACTCTCGTCATCACACGATAATTTTCGGAACTTTATTTTTAGATTACAAATGTAAGCACAGGATTCCGATTGCTTTTATTGCACAACTCTGTACAATTTTTTTAGCGATTCTCGCTCGTCAAGAGATTTTCCGTATGGCTGCTATTGTGTCATCACTTAAAAAAAGAAAAAATTATTTTCCAATCTGTATCTTTGCGTTTCGCCAACAGATGTAAGTCGCGGGTAGGCAGCTGTTATGAATGGAATGGTCCATGTCGTCTTTGGATTTCTTCACTGCGAAGAAATCGAGGAGCCAGAACATAGCACCTAAGTACATTGTGTCTATGAAATCGTTTTCCAATTTTTCCCAAATATATATCTAAAAAAAATTTTTCAAAAAAAAAAAGGCAAACACGTCCACTTTCAACAGCTGCCTGAACAAAACTATTGTCATGAAAATTTTGTCCTGCTTTTCTAACGATAACAAATACCACGTTAATTATCCCTACCAGTTAAAGCTGGCCCACTGTATATGAAAAATAGAAAATCTTACGGCAAATGGCCACCGTTTATAGGGTATTGCAGGTTCTTTGCGGACTTCTCCACCTTTTAATCATTAAGAGCGCGTTTTGACGCGAAGCGTAGGTGTCATGGTGAAGGCGCAAATGAAATGAAAATAAATAAATGTGATATCAGATGCTTTTTTTCAGTTCTCAATTACTTAGATTTGAGCAGATTCACTGGCTGAAAGAAAACTAGTGACACTAATGTTAGTTGGAGCTACTTTCAACAACAAATGATTTGCCATTTTGCCATTACAAAGTTTCCCATTACTCACGTACATACAAAAATGTCGTGAATATTTTCTGCCCTGCAAAAGATAATCAAATCTTTGCTATGGTGTCATACCATAGACTATTTTTTCTAATGACATCATATCACCTGACGGACATCAATATTTTCAATTTCGTGCATCCCAAGCAGAAGCGTATTTGCATATATGTAGGTAACAGTACATAATTTTCAATGCTTATGCATGCTTTAATAAAAATTCAGTTAATGTCTTGCGTTCTTTGTTTTACTTAAAAAGGTATAGCCTGTGGGTGTGTGTTAGCTCGTTTTGCATAAAAGATTCTGTCGAATTCGACTTTTATTAAAAATTTTACGTTGTAAATGATCGTCTGCTTTTCACTTATTCTTATTTTTTATTTTTATTTATTTATTTATTTTGACTATATTTCAAAAGAAGTGAACTAATTGCAGTAAAATGAATAATTAATTTCCAAAAATAGGTCAGTGAAAAGAACTTTTGTATTCATGAAAAGTATATAAGTTGTGTGGGTTGCAGTGACTCAATATATAAGAAACACTATTCCACAGGCAAGAACAAAGCAAAAGTTGAAAGGAACCGAATTTCTTGGTACCTCGCTAATCGATTTTAATTAGATTATGTTTTTTTCACAACATACGTGCATAATATAAGCGTAACATGATACGTAAGCGATAGCGTGTAGTGTAATTGCGTCATTATCTATCCGTAAATGTTTTCCATATCTATACAATAGTGAACAGAAACACACTCATGCAGGGTACGCCTCGAACCAGACAAAACTTTTGAAAAACAATACGCTATAGTAGTCGCTGATTTACTGATGACTATTTGCATTAGAAAGGTAAATCCTTCATTGGCCTTCTACGCATGGCAACCGAACGTTCAGAAGTCGAATTATAGAGTTGTAAGTAAAAGTTTGTTTCTTACAAAAGTGCATTTTGGAACTCATTCGCTTTTCACTGGCAAATGGATTGTACAAATAAGTAAAAATTACATGACGATAAAACAAACGACCTCTTCTAAGCAGTTGTTAATTAGTTGTTAATCATCAGTCAATTTACCAAGAAAAAAGCATAGAAATGGCTTTTGGAGATGGTTTTACCTGGTGGTACATTTAAGTTTTCGGGAGCGTACGAGTATACTATTCTTGGGCTCTTCTAAGGGGAAAACACTCATCGCCATAAATCCTTTTCATCAACATGAGGTTTACTAAATTACACTGTTACTTACAGCTGCTTCCAGAAGGCCGATTGCTACGCACGTTTGGCCGAAGATCAATGCAGTGTACTTTTCTAATTCAGGTAGCTGTCAATAGGACAGCTCTCCTCTAATGTGTGTCGTTGTTTATATAAATATAATTTGAAATTATAAAACGACAGTGAAGTTTATACGGAATACATGACCGTATAAACTACTGTAACAAGTTAGTGGTTGATACGAAATATTTCGGCAAAAAACGAATGCAGCATCTTTCTTCTTCTTATTTTTGAAAGCTTCTCAACCGATTTACAGTTGGTTCTAAAATCTGAGCAAAATGGAAGGCATTTATACTAATTAAAAAAAAACCAAGTTACAAAACTGTATTCGGCTGTGACATATCCACACACAAAACTTTCAGGTTAAGACAAGCTCACGAAAGAACAAAATTTGCAAATTTGTGGATACTCTATGATATCGGCCCAAAATTTCTCCATTTTTGGGTAGATGCCCACCCATAGAATATGCTTGGAAAGAAAACAAAAGTTCATGTTTTTTTTTTTTTTTGCTTTTGAGAGCAGAGATGTTCTCAATTTATGTCGTAATGCTATTTTCAATACTAAATTGGGTGCATGAACATATATTTTTGCAAATTTGAAAGTAATGTTTATGGTTGGGAAGATATTTACGGCGCACATGTCTATTTCGATTCATAATTTGATGTCTGGCATGATAGTCTCTGAAAGTCCTCTCTGTGATGCCTGATGGTCTCTGAATGTTATGAATATCTTGACAAAATAAGTGTACCCCAACTCTTGGAACTTAATATAAAAAAAATTTTTAATAAAAATTTTGTTTGCGAATTAATAAGGAATACCTACAAGAAATCACAATTTATTGGCAGGACCGAAAGCATTGCTAAAAATTTGCGAAATGGGTCAAAATCGAAACTCTTAAACCTAATGTAATGAAAATTTTGAAATTTTCTTAATAATCACCATAAAGAAAAACAACCGATCAAATGCAATTAACACTAATCTTTCTAAATCGAGTTATATACGTACGTAAGTGTCTTTATAAATACATAGTTGGGGATTATTCTAATTACAATATTAATTTTAAAAAATCATTAAAGAGAAAATAAAGGATAATAATAATAGCAATAATAATGCAAAAAGGTAAGAAGATGATAATTAGTTAAAAACGAATCTTTGGCAAGTATGATTACAAGGTAGTAGTACTACTGAACTGAGGACAACCATACGCAAATCCCTTATTCTTGCAGCCATCAATAGCAAAGAAATAACGACATAAAAAGATTTTATAGAAGACTTGACTTCTCACTTGATTTCCATACAAATAGATATATATAACAACATATCCATATAGAAACTAGATCTTTTTTATTGTTGTTGTGATATTTTGGTCTCTTTTTATTGCTACAGCAGACTGCAAACACTCATTATTGTAATTATCTTTTTAATATGCTTTTAACGCAGAAAACGCAAAAACTGCATTGGTATATATTTCATGTTTAGCTACATGTACCAACCAAGTTTCACTTATAGGCTGCTATTGACTCCGTTGCGTGTTATTAATATTAAAAGAAATTATAAAAAGCATTATTTTAGTTATAATAGCAATGAACATCAAAATGACTCTTTTTTCCATAACAGTTTTTAGCCAAACATCCAAACATGCTTGAGTGTATTGGTATTCTGGATGTTATCTGCCTGTGATATGGAAAGCATTGCTAAGCTTGTAAGAGTGCATCAGACAACAGCAATTGTTTGTAACCATGTATCGGTTCGGCAAATTGTGTTCGTTTACATGCCGACATACATGTCTGTACGCATGTGTTTGAACGTAAGATCTGATATATCTTTCCTATTAAAACAAGTGCTTATCTCTTCGAACATATGGTTTAATTTCCTCTGTTGTTTAGTCTTTTGTTTGTATACCTATCACAGATAATAGATGAACGTATTCTTGATTTATTCTTCAGTTCGCGACGTTTGCAAAGATCAGCGTTAATCGATCTGGCCGTCCACACCTGAAGTTTACGGCCGCGAGAAGTTATGTAGAAAAGTGAAATGTTGACGTGATACGCGGTACTCGGTATTAACTCGGTTACCTATCTAAAATATAAGTGACAGAACACATTATGTAACTGCCTCCAGGGTCCACTTAAATGACTCCACACCAACATATAATATATTTCAACATTTTATTGTTTTAGTTTGATGTAGTGGGTATCAAAGAGTCGTCTTGAGGAGAGTAGAGCTTTTCTGCTTGTTTGTTTTTTATCCGGTCATTACGTCTTCTTTGTGGTTTTTACTCGATGATGTTAACGATTTTCGACTACATGAGTACGGGAAACCACAGAATTTAATTAAGCACTACCCTGTCTAGCATCAGTCGCAAACATGTTGCTTTGCGTTAGTAAATAAAGGTACAATTTTCAACATTCGCAGATCAGGAGAATAGTACTAAAAAATAAAAAAACAAAAAAAGACAAAATATTCCCACCTCTGTCAGGGAAAGAAAAGGTTAAGCAAAAAAAAACAAAAAAACACGGGAAAAATTGGTATTACTTTGCTAAGGTTTTAGTGTAAAAAGGGATCTATTCGATAAAAGTAATATGTCTCTTCTGTTGGTGATACGTATATACGGCAAATGTTTCCCAAAATCGTCGTACCGAGGTGTAGTACGGATGCAAGCTCCACTGATGTGAATGGAAACGACAAGGAAAAAATAAACTATGAAGAAGATAATCACGTTGCAATAGAGTGCGTATTGTATTTATTGCAGAAATAATTTCAGGCTTACTTTTGGAGAAGCTGTGTATAATACTTGGAAAACGAGTACTAAAAATAATATCAGTTCTCTTAAGAACTCTCTATTCTCTCTATTCTCTAATCTTTATTTCGTTGGACTGAATTCTTACTTGTGTCTATAGTGTGAAAAATAACAGAAGAGACTTGGTATTTTTTCCATATAAGGATGTTAGTTGAATGCTAACAATTTAATAGCAGGAGTAAACCAAACCGTCTGTTGAAGCAGCCTAAATTAATACCCGACTCTTCGGGACGTATTTTTCACACACTAAGAACGCACTTTTTATCTATTACAAGAATATTTTAGAGCATTTTGTAGCGCGGCCATGCCACGATAGATAGGACGATAGGAGTTTCATTACAGCTCGTAAATCTCGGTTTTTTTCGCCAGTGTCATTACAACTACTGCTCCATTCGCAAGTGTGCTTTGTTAATAGACCAAAATTAGTGCGAAAGTGAAACTTTCATATTCACTTCGCCATTAGACTACGGCATACAAATCGGTTTTTAAATTTTTTCTCCTTTTTATAACGTTATACAACATTTTCACTGTGCTCCTCACGCAATTTGGCCAGGCATTGAAACTCAATCAATATATGCAAAAACAGAAAAAATTTGTTCAATTAACACACATTTTCTGTAACACAAACATGTATTGAAAGGCGTTACAAAAATTCACCTCAAAAACCTATTGCCAAGAGACATAATTAACCGTTTTTTTTTTATATAAAATTGTCTGTCCATTCAACAACAACCAAAACCATTAACATAAATCAACAATAAATAAATTACGTTACATTACCGTGTGATTATGATTAATTTACATAATGCTTAAGTTAATGATTATGATTACGACGAAGATTACAAAACGCAACATAAGCATAAGAAGTTGTTACGCAAAGATATTCAACAGATTTATATAAAAATGCTATACTCACCATCAAAGGATGACGGTGTACTAATTTCGTCGTTACGTTTGAAATCACCGGAAATCACCTATAAAGCAGTAAAATCTGCGTTTGCGCGACCTTTCATGTTGAACTTGCTATTTTCGTTAGAAATCACGCGACTAAAGTCGCATCAAAAAGTCGTAACTCGTAGAAGCAGCCTATGGATTGTCACCATTTTCAATCAATCTCCGTACGCACCACAAAATTCACAGACGCGTCTTGTGAACAAAACACAAACTTCAAATATTTACGAGGACCGAAAATGAAGCCATAGCACCTAAGTCGTTCTAAGGCTATATCTTTGGCGTTTATAATATATCGTCCAAACAGTACATCAGTTTCATCTACTTCTTGCAGCACTTAAAACTATGTATCCTCAAGCATACATATACATGATCATCGTCTTATCTCTGTTTTTTTTTTTTTTTGGTTTGTCTATCTATTGAAATTGCCGTTACGACATGAAAACATTTTCCGATATGACAAACATAGTTTCAAAAAAGTCTTTCGTACTTTCTGACCAAGTTATTTCACAATTAGTACAAGCTGAGACTAGGTATAATGACAAAACGGAGAGCGCATGCCGAATATTGTGAAATAAGGGCGTAACCTCTCAAGGAGTTATGGGAAGCCTTGAATAAATGAATAAATGAATAAATGAACGAAACGTCCTTTTTCAGTATTCAGTGTTGACCGAAGACTTCGAAGATTCAGTTTTAAAGCACACGATTTCTGTTCAAGTTCATTTTATCCAAGAATCGATCTGCTTTAATATGCTGACTTTCCGACTACATGCTTTTCGTTTGCTAGGCCACATAGTCCTGTAAAACTTTGCATGTGATTGCGTTTTTAGCTATGTGCGCTGCCAGATATAAGCCGGGGTAGTTATTCCCTGAAGTGTTTACTCTTACATAGCATGTTAGGTTTATGACGCCATCGGACATTTGTGATGGACGATGCTTTTTTCAGTTCCCCACTGAATTTATTAGAAACAAAAATGAGAATGTACAATCAAGTAGTGTCGGCTCAAGCCGACCATTATTTTTCGCTTCTTTTTTTTAAATATTACGAAACCTTACGAAAAAACATAGACGAATTTAAAGCTAAAACAGCCCATAAAAATGCTAAAGACTTTAAAAAATGTAAATAATTGACAGATTTACTGAACGGTCTGCCTTTGCAGCGTGAAGTGAAACCAGAAGGTTGATAAAGCCTCAATTTAGCATTCGTGTAACTTTACTAATAAGGTTTTTTGTTTCGGACACCCGACCTAAACGACCATAGGAGAATCTGCAAAACAAACAAATACAAAAGTTGGTAAAAAATGAACATTAAAAACGTGAAAAATACATTTTTTTATTAACCGCAGGTTACTGTAAAAGGTGTGGTCGTTAATATTTTTTATTTCGTCTTTGCATCAATTGTTTCTTAGCATAAGAGCATTGCTTTTTTTTAATAATATTGCTAACCATAATTATTTTTAACCTTAAAACACAAAACTCAGGAGAACTTAAAGAGCAAGAATTTTAGAAGCTTTAGACTTTGCTTATGTTAGATTTCCTCACAGTTCGTTAAGAAACATAAAAATTATACAAAAAAGAAAAAAGAAGAAAAACAAAAAGCTTATTGTGAAAATCATCTCGAGGTCAACCACTTGTTACAATGCGCCCACATGTGTTAATTGCAAAGCTAAGCTCTAGTGGAAGCCCGTTTGTATTGTGGGTGTTCTTATAGACTTGAAATTAAATTTAAGTTAAATTTTATGTTTAATAAGTTACTTAACGAAAACATAGATGGGGCTTTTTTTTCTTCTTCTAAAATATTTTTACCCTGTGATAAGCACAGGTTGGCTTGAGGTTGTCAATGCAATCGTGGTCGTAACATTTCCCGCAGCTTTTATTGCGAAATAAGGTAATAAACATTTCTCATTAAAAGCTCTTACAGTCGAAAAGTGTTGTACGTGAAAGTTTCCGCTATTAGAAAAAGTGATTAATAGCCATCTGGTCTAGCTATAAAATGCAGAGTTTACAAATTTGGCTAACGGTTTTAATTAAGTATTATATGAATTCAGAATTAAATTCTAAGCAAATATAAAAGAAATTAAAAGAATAAAAGTTTTTTTGTATCAAAAGATATGCTTTTTTTACCTGCTATCTCAAATTGTCTATTCCACACACAACAATACGAATCATTAATGCCACGGTATTTTCCCTAGCAAAGGTATTCCTAGGCAATTTAGCGCAGGCCCTTTGACTGTTTTCTTGTCCTAGCGACCATCGCCAAAAATTTAGATAGAAATATCAAAGTTGGGACACGTATGTGAAAAAAGCTCGACGTTTGGCACTCTTCAAAAACCGGGAAGCTGTGTGAAACAATTCGCGGCCTAAATTTCAATGCAAACAATTTAAATAGCGATTTAAATGCCGATTTAAATAGCGACTAAATCTTGAACGAGAAAATGTTTTTTGTGAATTTTTTGCGTGCTTTTAGCTCGAAGGGATGGGCACCCCAGAGTCAGTCTAATAAACAAGCTTTTTTCCATTAAGAATTTTTAATGGGAAAGTATTAATGCACAATTCGAACAGTGTTACCACGGCAACGCTTAACATATCTTAGCCAAAACATAGCATATGTAAACAGAAAATTAAAAAGTGAAATGCTTAATACGTTCGAATTGCTTAATAAAGAGCGAATCTGGACAGCGCATGCTTTTGCGCCCCACAAGTGAAAAGCAGAAGAGTTAGGATTTTCTGTCCTGAACGTTTGCCCCCTTCGCATTCGAATTTTGTTTTCAATGATCTGTTTTCTCTGCAGGATGACAAATGGCGCCGCGCCCATTTCCACAAATCCTATTCGTATCCTTTTATTTCCCTGCAAAAGTAATTATGGGACTGGTGGCGTTTCTTTAAATAAGTGCACCTCCACTATATCGAGCACTTATATTTTGAGATATAATTATTTAACTCTCATGAATGAAAGTACATTAAGCCAAAAGTGGGTATCCTCTGTGCAAATGATTCCGAAGGCCGTGTTTGTTTTGACAATATTTGAACCACGTTTGAATGAAGGGCGAAAGAAGCGATATAAGACATAATAAAGCACAGTCTAAAACGCAATAATTGAAGAGGCTCTTCTTTCCATCTTTTCATCCAGAGGAACAAATGTGTGAGAATATAACACTTTATTAATCATTTCATTCTGAAATAGGCTGAGCCTTAAACATACTTTTTAGAAAACGCACGAAATATTAATTTGAACGCACTTCAATAACGTATTTATAAAGTCCCGGTCTATCTACACTTTTCAATAAAATGTAAACAACTGCTTGTGCACTTAAACAGGTTCAAACGTCGTAACATACTTTAAATCTTCAGGAAAGAGGAGGCCCTTCTTCCAACCCATTCTGGAAAAGGCAAATTTTAAGCCTTGAAAATTTTTATATTATCAAACGGCTTTGCAAGCTCAGTTTCGACTTTCAGAAGTACACATCAGTGCAAGAAGTGTGCAACCTACCAAAATAAAGCAATGGGGAATCCTCTATTCAATAAATACATTCAATTGATGTTGTCTAAGCGACCAGTTAAGCCAGGAGCATCCATTTTGAAATCCTTCTGCTCATTTATAAGCAATTTTCAGAAAAGAATATTAAATAAAAAGGGATTTGCGCCAGTCTCGTGCTGAGGGACTACTGCTAAAAGGACTATGCCAGCGCTCCTTTAGTAGCAGTGACTTGCAAGTTATATTTATATTAAAAGAAAATCGTAAACTGCTTCAAGATTGGGTTCACTGTTGTGATCCATTAAGAGCCTTCAGCTAACAAGAAGTTAACAATATAGACACATCTTTTTGACCAAAATCGTTATCAAACATTTTCTTTAATGCGTTGTTCATGAGACGCTTGGCAGTTTGTCTTTTCGCGGAGGAGCCCAATTTTCCTTAGGCTTGTTGCATTACATTACGCTCTCTTCATCAGTTGCAGAAGAATTGCGACTTTTCCCTTTCAAGCTGGGCGAGAGAATTCTTTTCAAAAGTTGATAGATTACTAATTATTAACCTAAACGAAACCGGTTTAACTTGACCTGATTATTAACTCTATTATGTTAAAAATTATTTTATTCTAAAATCTAATTGAAATTTTTCCAAAGTCCAATGACTTTTATATTGAAGCATTTGTTTAAAATATTTATTTTATTTTTATACATAAATATTGATCTAAATACGGTAGAAGCCACAACTTTTATTGCTTCAAGTCAATGATCATCAGCTGTAGTTAGATGCGTTGGCCTTGAGTTGAATGGTTATGAATTTCCAATTACCTTTAAACACGAACAAGTGCTGAATTTCGCGAGTGCACACTGCTGCCGTTACACGACGCGACCAGAAATCAAGAACTAACAATAAAACAAAATCATGGTGGGTGTAGAAATAAAGAATAATAACATTCTAGAAATTCTTTTGTAATGAGCGAAAAACGAAAAATAAAACAAATAGTGAGCAGCCTTATGCTTGCCTTATGATGGTATATGGCTAACAAAGTCAATTGCAGTGTTATTGAAACGTTTCTTCTCTTTCTCATTCGTCCGATTGTTTTGTTATTAAGTATCGCAGACAACGGCAAAACTACGACGACTAAATGAAAAGATGCTTCAACATTTATTTAAAAACTCAAACTGGGAAATTTTTACCGACTTTTTGGTTTTCTTTTATGTTTTTTAAATGGTTCATGTAGAAGTGTGTGTGAAATATGAAGAAATAGTTTCTTATTAGAAAGAGTTATATTATCTTAGGAATAGTTTGTCTCTCTCCAAATTTCTTTATTATTTACGTATTTAATAATTTTACTTGCTTACACACATATTTCGGCATATTTCTGCCACTTTTCTCATTGTCACATATGAATTATTGTCCTGTGTAGGATGTTCTAGAATATTCTCCAAAAGTCTATATTTTCTAGAATTTCTTCATAGCATCTTTAATGACAGATAGACGGTGAACGGTAAATAAATTACACGCTTTATTTCTGTGCAGTTTTCTTCGTGCACACACACTTATACGCGTACCACATATATAATATAAAATTATATCTGAAAATGAAAGAGCAAGTTGTCAAATGGTAGCTAATTGCCAGCGTTACTACTGTTCTTGACAACAGAAACAGAAAAAGTCCGCGATAATCTCCTAGTTTGAATTTTGAAATTTGTGTTGGACAATCTCGCAATTTAGTTGTGTGTGGTATTGTGGCCTGGAATGTATATAAATGTTGCTTGAGTATATAAAATATGTGTAAAGAACCATAAGACACCAACCAGCACGAAGCAACAAAAAGGCAAGCAAGAGAACCTAACGAAACAACGCGTCATCATAATCATTATAAAATATTGAAGTAAATCTTAATGTCTATCTGAATGTGCTTGTACATGTGCATACTTGCTAAAGAATTTTGAGAACTACCAAATGCCGAGCTGATGATTATAGTGATAAAAGCTTTGCATACGATTGCATTTTCGAAATGAATGAATGGCGAGCAGCAAGAGCCACAACAGGCAGCGCCAGCAACAGCCGCAACATTAACAATTTTACTGATGGTTGTAATGAGGATGATAATCGCTTTCTGTCTTAAAATCGGTTGTAATGATTTTAAATCAAAATCGGAAAGTTCTGCATAAGCAGAAGAACAACAAATAGAAAGAAATCGCACATTGCCTCAATAAACAAAGAAAATAAAGACAACAAATAGAAACGTTCTGATTATTTTTAGCAATAAAATTCTTAACCAGCTAACATTCTTTTCACTCATGTTCTGCTTTATTTTGCAGTTAAATGAACGATGCACGAGGGTCCGTCCGGCCCTGAGGGATTCTTGTCTGAACCGCTACAAAGTTAACATTGAGCAAAAGTCGCGAGGCTCCGCAGTTTAGCATATAGAAATTGGTGGATTACAACGTTTCGTTTGTTGTCGTTATTGCAATTGAGATCTGTCCGTACCGCTCTATTGAAGTCTTCAATTTCATTAGTCAAACACAACCAGCCAACAGAATCCTTTGCAAGAGTGTTGCTTAACACGTTCGCGGACGTGAATGCTATAGCATTCATTTTCATAGTGATGCAAAATGACGTGAATGCTACAGCATTCAAATTTTAAAGCCAATTTTTGTTCATTTAATTTCATGTAACCTTAAGTTTTTGTAATTAATATAATAGTTTTTGTAATTAACGGATGCTATAACATTCACTTCATATAACAGTTAAAATACGATGTTCTGACTACTCTTATAACATATGTATAATCAGCTTTTGGATATCACAACTAGTTTCAAAAATAATTGCCTGTCTATTTTTGCAGCTCCCTGAAATTTTTAGTGTCCACGGACGTGTTAACAGTAGGATTGTGCGAGTGGGAGTTATTCTTATTATTTCATTGGGCGGCAAAACCTTTGTGTAATCAAGGGTGATTTTTACGCTCACCACTGCATTATAGGAGTCTAAGAATATTTTTATTCCGCTTGTAATTTCTTGTGCACCTCCTATATATCTTAAATCGCATTATTTTACGATCGGAGATCGTATTAGTTAGTATTTTAGCAAACTAAAGCCACAGTTTAATTTACCTGAAAAGGACTGCGCAATTTAAAAAAAATAAAATTCATTGGATTAAATAATTCCTTAAATACTCACGAGCGACCTTAACAAATTATTGAGGGTGTGGCAAAATTTTATGCACTTAAAAACTTTGATTTTGAAAATTGTTAAAAATGTATTGTTTTCGGGCTCGGGTTGGGTCATATTGACGTTCCGCCGTTTTTTGCGTGGTTTCGAGTTTCTTTTCGCAACCACAAATGATTTCAAACCGTCATGTTGTTGATGTTTAGTGTCTCCGTTATTTCCTGACTGTTTCCGTGCCCGTCTTGCTCCTGCTTTCATTGACTTTTTCAATGACTGCGAAGCGCGTCTTCGATGTCGCAATTTCCCGAGCGGAATCGTGCATACCACACCTGGGTCCTTCGTTCACTCACAGCATTCTCACCGTACACTTCACATTTTTTTTTGTGCGGACTTTTTTCCCTTTTTATAGTAAAAAAGCATCACATAGAGTATTTCTTCAGATATCTCACTCATTTTCAAATCAATGTAACTTTTTACACGACCAAAGAATCAAAAAACTATCTCCACAAAAAATCTAAGCTAAAATGTCACGTTTTAAGCAAGAGTGCGAAGTTATATTCAAATGCAAGTAGCAACGATACAGCCCAAAATTCATTTACAGAGCTCTTTTAGGCCGTTAACAGAATTCTGTTAAACGAAGTCTCGGAAGGATTAAAATCAAAATATAGGTAAAATAGAACTTTTCGAGAATTTTTAAAAAAAAAATATTATAAACAAAACATGTCTTTATGTTAAAACTTGCAATTAAAAAGTTTTTGTACTAGAGCGAGAGTTTGCTTAGCTAATTGTGCATAAACCATGCCCTACGAAAAAGTGAAACTACGGCGTGAATCCTCTATTAATGGCCTTTCCAACGATGTGCAGGTTATGTTTAGTTGTCTTCGAAAAAATGCAATTAATTAAGGATTCGTGCAATACTAATTTAATTTTTTCGCATGGCATGGTTGGCCCATAGTGGGCTTTGAAATATTGCTTATATATTCGCCTATATTACGTCAAGTGCGGCAATTTTCAAAGTCCCATAAAAGGTCTTTTGGTTTGTGTCCCTGCTAGTCATATTGAAATATAACTTCACACGCTTCTTTCAAGCACATGTTCGTTTGAGGTAACCAGGGGAATGTTGTCCGATATATAGGCATTACCATCATCGCGCGGACAAAGACTCTGACAATTTTCAATATGACCTAATATGGTGCTGCCCGGTGAACCCTACGGTGGAAGGTTATTTGTTTGAGGAGGAAAGAAAGATAATAAAATATTAATAATAGCGAAGGTTTTAATTATATATTTAATTGCAAATTTAAATTAAAAAAAATTTATGAAATTTTTGAAAAATAGTGAAAAAATGGCCGGAAAAACCACCGAAAAAATTCTTGCTAAGTATCTTTACTTTGAAAATGTCTACGGACTGCGACGTTTGGTGCCAGTTCGAAACTAAAAAAAATAAAAAATAGTTTATTTCACGTAGACAATTGTACGTGAGTGGCGAATGCCACGTTCAATTTTTGATCAAACAAATCCATTCTTTTATTAGGAAAAAATAACTTTAAAGTTGAAAGGAAACAGTGAAAAGATGGAAGCCACTCCGTGGAAATTTTGAAAAATCATCGTTCGGGAAAAATTCTTTTAAAGTTTTGTAATGTATTGTCGCTTTCTAACTATTATAAATCTTCTAAGATGTTTTTCTATTAGTCTGCAAGCCCAGAATCATAAACATGCCCCTTCATGGTCAAATATTCTTCCCCATCCTCTTTTGTGAAGATTTTATGTTCGGAAGAGTCCTAATCGGTGCGTCTGCCGACGAAGTACTTGCACATTTTACTCTTTACGTGTTGCCAAATAACGAAGAAAGTCGAAAAAATGTATAATTTGATAGCCGTATTCATATTCGACACTAAAAACTTTCTCTTAAACCCCTATTTTCTCGGGAGGAACACTGAAAGCTTTCGAATAGCTTTCAGCGTCATTTCTGGCGAAGAGCCGTCTTGATGAAGCGAGGCTAGCGTATTTCTGTTTGAAAATGTTTATAAATGAATATAAATACTTTCTAAAGATAGACTACTGTTCGCGGATCAGAAAATATGGGAACAAGACATTACGCTATAACTTTGAAGTCGTTTCAAAAAACTAACTTAAGTTAGCTAATAAATTTTTTTCCCAATATCCACGATGCCCAAAGCATCTGTTACGTCAGTAAAAATTGCTAAAAAATTTACTGTCGCCTCTCGCTTAAACTAGTTTGATTGTTCGCTTCAATTTTTATGTATTTGTATAAAGATTTCTAGAATTACTTCACCATAAGTCGTTATTAACTATTTCGATTATTGCGTTTTTTCCTTTAATTTCTTTCCGTTTCAAATTGTTGGTGCTTTTTGTTAGTCTACATTTAGAGCATTTAGAATGCCTGGGTCGTGGTCAGTCCGTAGCGAATATAAATAAAGAAACAGAATATATGTATATGTGTAGTTATTTATTTATTTTTTATGCACAAATGAAAAGAATAAGATCGACGTCTTAACAAATGCATAAAACAAGAACTGATTTATACGCACCGACGGTTCAACACTTAGTCAGTCAAACAGTCAGAATACACATAGTCTAAGATAGTGAGGTATAATGTGTGTGGTGGCCTTCAGTTATGTCATGGCCTTTAAGAATTTGTTTTTTTTTTTTTTTTTTATAATCACACATATATATTGCTATTGTTTTAAAATGTACAGAATTGCATCATGTAAATAGATAAGCAGTTGTTGTTGCATTTAATAAAACGTATTCAAACGTTAAATCAAAAATGAGACGAAAAATGGTATAAGAATTTTATATTTTCTTTGAGCCATTAATAATTTTTCATTGCATCATATTTTTAAAATAGCTCTGAGAGCAAATTGTTCAGAAAATTTTGTAAATTAAAATATGAAAACGAAAATTTTAAGAAAATTGCTTCAAATTCCTCTTTCCTCTTTCCCCATTTTTATTTTTATTTTTTTTTTAAATACGTGGTGTAAGTGGAAAATTTATATTAACATGAGACACAATTTGGTGCGCCCTACTTCGCAATGCTTTTTGCTAATTTTGAAAATAGATAGGGCTGAGTAGACGCTGTCGGGTTTAGATAATCTTCACAAATAATTTCGCGAAATTTAAGATTAATATTTAAAATTTCCTGCTTTTAACTGTGCACAGTGTAGCTTTCTGAATTCGTGTTAAGGGTAACAAGAAATGGACCAAGGACATCTACTCATTCAATTTCTGGATATTACAGATGCAAGACTTTATTAAAATATTGAAAGAAAACACCGGAAGCTCTGTTCACTTTCACGTCTACAAAACCGTGGATGTTGAACTTTCCATATTTGTTACATCTGCTCGCCTTAGCTTATATCTTTGACCTGCTGACAGTAGATGTTCGCGAGTCAATGCTTATTGTATTCAATCTCAGTAAAGTTGATTGATAAAATTACTACATCTTAAAACTGTCTCTTATACACATCTAGATGTGTATAAGAGACAGATTGTATTCAATCTCAGTAAAGTTGATTGATAAAATTACTACATCTTAAAAAGCCTAGAGATACCTAAACTCAATTGTAAAATAAGTTATGCTGATTTTAAAATACCCACAAGCATGGCTTCTTTAATTCATAATTTTCTTAGCTTTTTCTTTGCGTTATGTTCTCACTGCCTTTGTTGTTAATCTTCTTTTATGATCGCTTTTCTGCTGATGTTACTACTACTACCGAATCTACCTGTGCTACTGTTTCAGTGATTCATTTGCTAGTTTGTTTGTTTATTTTTTCTCTGCCATATAAGTGTACAGAGTAAACCTGCTCCGTCCGTTTGGCGATATTAGTCACAAGACGTTTACGTTTTTGTATTACGATTAGTGGAGATTTAAAAAACAAAAAAAACCTTATATATGTTAGTAAACATTAAAGAAATCGGCTGTGTGTGTATGTTTGTGTGTGTGTTTGACTGTCTGTCTATACGTGTTTGTAAATAGTGTGCAGTAGTAAAGATAAAGCAAAGTCTAGTTTTATAATTATCTTAATTGAATATGATCGCTTCGGTTTTTATATACATTTCACAGTAATTAAAACTATACGAATGTGGTTAACAATTTGACTTGCGCTTGTGTAAGTGTTTGTGTGTCTGAACACTGGTGAATACATTGCTGAATTTGATATCTCTGGAATAACATATGTTAATAAGTATTTTATCAAACAATAATATTATGCCAGTGATGTAATATTCTACTTATATGACAAAAAAAGAAAATGTATGTATAGGAATTGAAGGCAATTTAGGACCGCCCCCCGCTGCCTTTTTTTTAATATAATTTTTATATAATTTTTTCTTATATTCGCAACAACGAAACTGACATGTCTGTCAAATTTTTCGCCAAAAAAGCGAGTCTTTCGATTTTTAAAATGAGTGAAAAGGTTCTGCAAAGAATTTGCACCAAAAATTTCCATTGGAAAGTGAAATATTTTCTTGTAAAATGTTGAGAAGTGACAATTCACTGTCCAGAGTAAGTAGAGTTAATTGGTGTAAGTTCACCAAAGGAATTCAAGAGCAAATGGAGGCTGGCTGGGTCCAGAAACCACGGATTTGAAACCTCATTGTTATCACGCAACTATTGTTTCGGTCGATGCCATCGATTTTGAGATAACATTTGATTTCAAAGGCGGTTCACGATCACACGCGTTCTCCCATTGCGCAGATCAACTTTGTAAAGCAAACGCTCAATTCACGTTAGTTAGCATCGATTAACTGCTGGCTATTTTTTGGAAACTCAGATACATCGTTTCAACTTAATTGCAGAGGTAAATCGGTCTCGAAACATTTAAAAAAAAATAAAATTGAAATTAGAAAATTAGTGCGCTGGCTAACTACCAAAAATAAAACTAACCGTTTAGATAAATTTATGAAATTTGAATACAAACGTTTTTCCAAACGTTTTTTTGGAGACAGTAATGTATCACAGAAATATGGATAAATACACGAAAATTAGTGCGCTGGCTAACTAACAAAAATAAAACTAACCCTTTAGATAAATTTATGAAATTTGAATACAAACGTTTTTCCAAACGTTTTTTTGGAGACAGTAATGTATCACAGAAATATGGATAAATACATGAAAAAAAACTTTCTAATATAAAATAAAATAGCTTTAATAAAACTTCATTTTCAGTTCATAGAATATATTCAAATTGTGTTGTTTAACAAACTGCTACCAACTGCTGCCGCTTACATGACCCCCTTTTTATGTATATTGATATATTTCTTCATAACACCGGCAATTCCATCCCATAAGAGCATGGATAGTTTCTATCATTCAGTACTAACTAACGGTGTGAATAGTTTCGATTAAATTAAATTTTATTTAAATTGTGTTCAAGGAGGTCTTCAGTGATTTTTACCAATAAAATGCTGTTGTTGCTGAAAAAAATGATGTGAGTTGTGCACCTTTTATACAATTCGGCGGGCGCCAGATTTTATGAGAGCAGAGCGAAATACCTCGCTTTTCCGCTTTGGAAAGAGATAAGCGTTAGTAATATGCTTAATACAGTAGGCGTGTCCTTAGACAAATTTGTCCTGTTGTCAATACCAATGTAGATGAGGAATAACTTCCAATGGTTTTGTCAAATTCGAGGCCAATTAGTTACTTCTTGTATCCGGGAGAACAGATTGATGGACGGACATGCCTAGATCGGTTCAGAAACTAGTACAAGTCAGGATTATATACTTCGTATCGTTTCTGAAGTCTCCTTCGAATGAAACAAATGTTTTGACACAACAAACACTTTAATGCTTCCAACATTTCTGTAAAAATTATTTCTTGAGAAACGCTGCTTAAATAGGATGTTTCGAGATTTTGTTATTATTTTCAAAACGCATCGAACGCAGCATGCTTTTTAACGTTAGCACCATTTATTTGTTTTTTAATTACCTTGATAATTCCATATAACATACTTTCTTGTTTCGCTCTTTCGAAATTTTAAAATGCAGTTCTTTTTTACTTCATCCACAGTATCACGCAGTACGTTGCGTAAGAGTTAAAGAAATAACTAGTTCTGTTGGACATTATAATGAAACGCTAGTTGGCCATCTAGCGATTAATGTAACACAAGGGTGATGAGAATGTCATCGCAAGGAGCAGAGAGAAACGAGTCTTTAACATGTGAGAGAAACACGCGTAATATGATAATAACCGAAGAAATTACATATAATGATGAACAGATAAATAAACGAGTACGTGAAAAACCTTGACTCGAGCACAGGTATTTTTTATGCTGCGCATTGACTTTTGCTAAAAATTAAAGAACAAAATTTAAATTCCAACAAGTTGGCGCGCAATGAAGATAATCCGTCTTCAAAAATTTATGCTTCCAGCGTGCACTATGGGCCACTTTTTCAGGTTGTCTTTCCTAATTGAATTCTGTTGGCGCAAAATTAATTTTTATCGTAGTGCGCTCTACATGTTGTATTTCCGGACGACGTCCTATACCGTAACCATAACGTGAACAGAAAAAATTAAAAGATCTTTCGTATTTTTTGAGGATTTAAAAATTATTGGTAGTAATTAAGTACGTCTGTCGCAATAATATATTGATTTTCTCTTGCGCAAACTGAGAAAAAATAAAAAACAAAAAAATTACCATAAAATCAATAATTTGCGAAAATTATTATGAAAAAACTTGTTTTGTATTTACGGTTTAATAAAATTTTCGTTGAATTTTTTCGTCTAACAACAACAAAAATAAAAAACATCATCAGAGCGTAGTTAAAGTTTAAACGGCTTCAATGACTGGAAAACATAAAAGCAATGCGAGAAGACTTAAAAAGACGAAAAATTTTTGGTTGCATTTCGATTCTGGTATTTTATTTTAGCCACATGCATGGCAATGAGTTGTTGCAGCTTTGCCGTATTCATAGACTTGACAATGTCGTAGACGGTGTTGTAACGCATGCATATCCGATGGTTGTGTGGTCGAAAGTAACAAACACTACTACATATCGCTAACGCTTTATAAAACACTAGTTTCTTATATTTCACCAGCGTACGCGTTTAAAAATGAAAATTCTTTTAACTTTTGGAAGGGAGGCTGAAGTCTTGCTTCTCGTGGTAGAAGTACAACTTCTAAACTCCAAATGTTATTCATTGTTTTTAATAAAATAATCAATTTTCAAAAATTTACGTGTTTCAACAGCAAAAGGGAGAGATATACTCAGAGCTCTTTTACTGCGTGGAATGAGCCAATACACGCCAACATCTGTCAACACTTTTTTGTAAAACTTATTATGACAGCCTTCTTTAGAACAATAAAGTGACTGATGCTGTAAGAAATTCTCATGCTACGAATGTCATAAAAATCGTTCACATTCAAGAAAGGTTAATGGTCACCAATGTCAATAAATAAAATGAATATATAAATGAATAAGATAAACTTTGATCTCCTGTATGTGCAAAAATTCGATATTTCCTTCTATATGTTGCCAACTTCGTAGAATACGAAAAATGTTGATCTAGTTCTTAATTGTAACTTTAGTCATATTGCTTTAACAAGTTCTCGACAAATTTCGTAACACAAATAAATTTCGCTTCGGCACTTTCCGGAGCGTTCCTAAGGCTCACTATGTCGAGATGATGTATCATACGAAATAAAGTTCGCTTAAAAATATCTAAAGACATCAAAAACTTTGGCTAAAAGTGGCATGACAGGTGTACTAGTAATAAAGATAACGTTACGTAACCTTAGAGGCACTTACAAGACAGCAAATGTCCCAAATTTAATCTTCCTAATGTTTTCATGGCATATCTAACATTATAAACTACAGGCATATAAAATTCCCTTTCTTATTATCTGCGCAAAATTCCTCAGACTGCATTCGCAGAACTTGATTTTAACTTGAATTTATAATTAAATATAAATAAAATTATGATAATGAAAATTTATGATTGGAAACAAAGAATTGCTTACGAACTTGAATGAATTTATTTACATAGTATTTCTTAACACCCACTCACACCACATCCATTGCTGATGTTTTTGTTGGTCCACTTACCGGCTGAATTTCTCGAGGGCTTTTTCTTAATCTTGTCGTTAGTCCCTAACTAAGCAATACGAGCTTATTTTATAACATCGGTGGATAAAGCATCAAAAATTTTTATGTGGTTATGGTTGTGATATGTTATCTTCTTGCGCAAAATTATTTCTTACTCCGTAGGGCAACTTTCGCAAAAGACAACTTGCACTTTTCGCTATCCTTCGTTTTCTTTACGTTTTTATAAAGTCGCTGCACCAACTTCGTCTATTGCCAGAGAAGAAGCTGCTCACTTTAAAAAGCGTGTTTTTTTTTGTTTTTTAATTCAAGTGATCTTAACAAATATTACATAAATATTTGTTGCTACCTTGAAATTATCATTAAACATAATCTTGTTGTTGCAATTTTTCTTTTCTCTTCTACTTATTGTATTTCGGATCCATGTGAAAATTCTCACCTAACTAATCCTTACACAATCGCTGAGACAATTCATTTTTTCCTTAATTATCATATTTGTTCGAAAATTCCATTTTTAACTACTTTTTGAATCGTAAACATGCTGCGCCAACACTTCCAAACCTTATTATTATGTGTGTGTGTGTTATGATATATTAAATAATTACAAAAGAGAACCATTCGAATATTATGGGATTTCAAACGATTTATTAAATAATGCGAGCCATTACGCATTTTATTTTGCAGAGCGGTGTGGAAATACCATTATGGACGATTGCACAAGAATAAGAAACCGATAATTAAAATGTCAGTGGAAGACATTGATATTTATGACCTCAGCGCACTTGCAGTGTAAAATTTACTAATTCTTAGTAAATTTCGAATTAAAACAAAGTTTTTCGATTTAATGCTCAACATTAGCAAAAATGAAAATGGTGGTAAGCATAGCGCGTATTGAAGAATTGACCTTAGGCTAAAGAGGTGTTTCGGCGACGAAGTGGCAGTTAACTAAGTGACCGGAGTGTCTGTGAATCTGTTTCATTATTTGGTAATTGACCATTGCTTTTGTTTATAATCAGAGATTTAAGAAGAATCCCAAGCGGCAGAGTATCACTGGGCGGGATGTTCCTTGTTTGTCTTCAAACATAAATAATTATGAATATCATGTTCTATCCCTGGACAAACCGATATTTTGGGGTTTTGTGTACATTGCATGTACTTAACGTCTCGAAACCAATGTGGCAAACCAGTTGATTTGGAAAATTATTGCTTTTGTTTTGCCTCACATTCTTTGATAGATGAATACAAAGCCACCCTGGTTGGAACTCTTACAAGCACTGCCTGCAAGTCGCTCTTCCAGTATAGTATAGAATTTTCACCTAGTAATTCCTTCGGATATTCGAAACGTATGCAATGGATTTGGACGGTCAATTATTTACATGATTAAATGAAACAAGTAAAAGAATTATGTTTGGCTCTGGTCGAATCTTCTCTTACCGGCCTCGTTATATTTACAAAAATGCGATTGACATCGAATTTCCATACTTCATAAAGCTCGGTCATTTCTTGAAGATAGGGTCAAATTGCCCATTGAGCTTATAAATGAGTGTTGTTCGAGTTTGTGAATAGTGAATAAAAAAGCCGACCACCGACCACACAAACGCAGACTTATACTGGTTTTGGCAAAACGTTTGCAACCTCTACAAGGAAGTTTCAGAGGTCTCGTGATGTGTATACACTCTTAATGAACATCAAATCGATTTAAGCATGTCCGTCTGTCCTATCCCTGTTACGAAAAAAAAAATGTCCTGCAAAACACTAAATACCTTTCAATACATTTAGGATATCAAATGTCTTTTGCAAATTCACGTTTCGGTTATCGAGAATAGTCTTCAGGGTTTTTTTAAATATTTTCTTGTAATCACCTCTTTCCGGCATCCGTAATTCTCGGAATGACTTGAAATGTTTGTCCTGGCAATTAATGACTGGTGTGCCATTTATTGTACGTTAACCCTCTGTAACTATTTACACTTTAAAGCTTAATTAAAATTTTAATGGATACTCAAGTTGCTCAAGTTACTCAAGTTGCTAATGTCAAAACTGGTAATATCGCCAAGGCATGGTAAGATATGATAGAATTTTCGGTTGTCAAAGAAAAACAAATAACTTTAAATGTTATAAAATGGTTAACAATCACTGCAATAATTAATACGTTTCAGCAAATTGATACGTGTTTTTTAACTGAAGCTAACAACAGTTCTCTAATACGTCATGTAAGAAATTCGAAGGTCACTTATAAAAAAAAAAATCTGAAATCAAGTTATTAAACGTCAGATTTATTAAACCTAATTGACGGAAAAATATATGTGCATCGTTAGTGTGATATAAATGCTAAATGAAAATATTTCGAGTGTAAAAAGGTCAATACGAATGACCAACAAACAACATAGGATGCTAACATGCAAATTGGACTCACCTCATTTACTGTTTTATGCGCACAATTGCTGTGCATATGTAGTTCTGAAACAAAGAAAAAACGGGTGAAAACATTTTTTACGAAAAAAAGAGAAATGTTATTAGCAAACAAGAGAACTGTATTCACCTCGAAACCAGGATTGCGTATTTATAGCCATAAACGAACGTGCGAAATTGAAAGAATTTTTATTAAGCGTAGGCGTACCGTACGTACATGCATGATTTTATGCATGCGCACCGTACGCACATGCATGATTTTAGCTACGTTAAGTAGTTACGATCAGGATATGGATGGATTTGAAGGTATACTCCGCCCAAATTAGAAAACACATGGTGCTTCCGTGGACACCTCATGAAAGCTTTCAAACAAGCTAAACAAATTCAAATTCTGTGTTTCTGAACTATTCGAGTAACTTTATGCTGTGGTACTATATGCATCTGTGTGCACATTAGCAAAAATCGCATTGGTTTCAGTGCAACCTAAGGCCAAGTAACGAAACTTTTCGACATACCATAATAATTACAGTCAATCGTTTTATAGCATTCTTACAAATAATTGTACTAATCAAAGCGCGGAACATTTTCACCGATTATAACATCACGGGTATTAGAGGCCGTATTAAAGACTCTATGAAGTGGATTATTAATCAGTGTAAGGTTCCGTACCGACTTAGCTGTTCTTGGAAGCTGCCACCTTCGCAAATGTTTAAATAGATATGTGCGTGGTCGAAGGCTGTATATTAATTTTAGATATGGACGTAATCCCCGCGCTACATTAATCTAAATTTCATCGCAGGTATTGATCTCCCAACGTCCTCTAAAAGATAAGTGCAAAAGTTATCGGGACATGACAACTGATATGCCCACAATAAATATATTGGATATGTTTCTAATACATTTGAAGTGTTTTTATATAAATAACATTTAGTTAATGCCTTTCGAAAGTCTTAAGAAATTAAATGAAGAAAAACAAAGCATTGAGTGTGATGAGTGTTTTTCTCTGGCCGCATGATTCTCACTATGACAACAATAAAATAAAATTTTATGATAGTCGCTCTAGAAACATAATAAAGATCTGCCATTCATAGTTGCAAATAAAAAAAGCCAATTAAATTTCTGCTCTTTAAATAACATGTAAATAATGTAAGTCGCAAGTCATGTGAAAACCAATCATGGAAAAATTATAATTGGCTTATTATCTAAACAAATTAATAATCTACTTTCAGTTTCCAAATAAATAGGAACGTAGTTCATAAAGCCAGTGTGGCCATTGGAGCGCTATGTAAGGATAAAATCTGAATATGTCACGAAATCAATGTTCTTTTTTCTAACTTTTATAAGTGGATGAAAAGTCCAACAAATTACTAGAACTATTACGCTATATATATACAACCGTTGTAAGAGTTCCTTGTTCAGTCTTTTTTAACACTAAAACACCTTTGGGTTTAAGATTTTTTTAATTAACACAATTTTTTAGCAACAATGTTATTCGTCTCCCATTAATTTAACCGCTTTTCTGGTTAAGTGAGCATTTAATTTTTTACTTGATTCAAAGACATTGACTAACCTACTCATATCTTTAAATGCTACTGCAGCGAGTAGGCAAAACAATATGAACATTAAGCAATGCGGTACTTTCTTGTTGAATGTTAGCACAAGTGCTTTTATGTAAATAATTCGACGCGTAAGTATGGCACAGTTTACGTGCCAAGTCTTGTAGGTTATATTTCAGTCATATTTTTGCGACGGTCAAAGTGAGCGACCTTTCAGACCACGAATGAAGGCAAACCGTTGGTGCTCGATTAACTGGAGCGTCTGTGACGAAAACAGCGCACATCGAACATGATAAAACATCATCGGCGTAGAGGAGTAAAGTTAACCGACACAGGCTGACGAATGTTAAAATGGTTTGCGGCGAGACAATGTAAAACTAACGCGATAAAAACTCACTTGAGTGATACTGTTCGGAGGAAAACGGTGCGGTTACTGCTCCACAAAATTAACATTCTTGGAGGGATTGCAATTACGAAGCTCTTTGTAACGGGATTCAACGCTACGCCGAGAAAGGAGTGGTGCAACGATCCCAAAATCAATGAAGTTCTTACTGCGGTTAGTATATTGCTGCAAACACTGCCATATTCCATAAAGATAATGCGCCTAGCCTATGTACACAGTCAGAAAGATTCAGTCTTGGTTTGACGAGCATCAAAATTTCATCAAACATCTCCCTTGTCCAGCATAATCGCCAGACCGCAGCAAAATTGACGGTCGTGGAGATTTTTAGAGCAAAGATTGGGGCGAACACTTCCATTTCCGACATCATTGAAGCAATTGGCGGATGTTTTAGTGCAAGGATGGGACAACATTCCATTCGAAACTATGCAGATTCTCTACGTCGTGGTTTTAGTGCCCCATTCCTCTAACCTTGCAGATTCAGGATTTTTACGAATCCTCCCATCTTCACTATAGTGTTATGAGGTATTCGCTAAGCATCAGGCGTCTGATTCTGCAGATGGCTTAGCTTTCATATGGGATATAATGAGACGTGTCACTTGTCGCTTGGCAGAATCGACATGAAGCGGCGTCAGAGAACCCTATGTTTTTCAACTCCTCCTTCGCTCCTTTTTAAGTTCAGTAGCGTATGTGCTATACCGGAATATTTTATACGTTTTATTTTTGCGTCCGTTGCGACACCAACCTATTATTACGATGTTTTGTTACGTCGCAGAAAGATTTCGAACCTGTCACGGTCGTTGGAGGTGCTCTGTAAGCTGAGCCATCAACCCTTTAAATGCAAGTTGGCTCTAATGAATCTTTACTTTGTGCTTAATCCTCCCTACTATATGCTCTATTGTCTATAACTGGAAATATGTTTTAACAAAGATTCAACGATTAAATTTCTAAAAGCAACCAAAAAAATTACCCCAGGTTTATACTAATTCAAGGGAATACGGTTGACTCTCCTTCTTTAATGATCAGACAAGCTGAGGCGGTATTTGTTTATCAAAACGTCTATTTTTTAAAAAAGGATTCAAGCTTGCGTGACGAATTAAATAATAACGTATTTCTAATTAATTGAAAAACGAATTTTCGAAGGAAAGGCGAGCGTTAAGACAGAAGCACCAGCCCAGTGGTTTTTCAGTGTAGCAAATCAGAATAAGATGAACTCATTGAAAAAAGTTTTAAAGAACCGTTAGTGCCGATGCGCACTACATAAAACAACTTCAATTCATTTTGTTCTACATATATATATATACTCGCTAAAGGTTAAAACAACAAGATACGCAAGTTTCTACTCTAATTTCTACATAATTTAAATAAAAAAAAAAAAATATACTTTTTCTTATTAGAAATTAAAAGCTAAAAATAAATCTTTTCGAATACCAGCAACGAGAAAATCATTAGAGTAAATGATTATAAATAAATCTTGGGAGAAAGAAAAATACATAATCATAAATAAGCACAAAACTAGTAGAACCAGTAGACATTGGTCAACATCAGCGAAGATAAGTAAAAAAGAAAGAAAGAAAGAAGTGTACGCTCATAGAGCACAATCTGACACTTATTACTGGCTGATGTATCCAATTTCCACAATAGTAGGAAGACTTTTGATTTTTTTAAACCGCGAATATTCTCTCTAAGACAAATGGGCCAAAAATATTCTTTCTCCCTAATATCTGCAAGCAAAGTATTTGGATAACACAAACTTACCACACTATAAGGGAACTTTGTAAACCTAACGGCCTATCTAAATACAACATGGTCTTTAATTGCAGACATAACTTGTTCCCCGACTTAGCTGATTTCTGAGAACTTGAGCTTGACTAACATGGAAGAAGAAAATTGTAGATATATTTTAAACAGTGCGACTTAAAAATAATAATAAATAATAATAATATTAAATAATAAATAATAACAGTAATAGTTATAATAATGATAATAACACTTGAGTCTAAAGTAAAAGCTTTAAATAAAATAATCGACATTTGAGCGAAATGGTAATTGCACAGAATAATGTCCACTTTGGACGTTATTCCCTATCCCACCTAGTAATGAACTCCCCTTTTACTAACCATTGCAAGTATTTGGAAAGCTTAATGTGCCGCCTCAACAATACATCCCTATACCTCTTGCAACCTCTCCCACTAAATAAGTAAACGAGCAATTATAATTATATTAGCAAAGAACATGAGCAATTACGCTAAAGACAGACCAACAAATATTGCAAGACGAGTAGTTGTTTGGCTGGTGTTGAGAGACTAGAATATGATAATGAAAAAACATTAAAACGCTCTTACAGAAGAGCAAACAACTTAAACCACCTCCTCTCTCCCCCTCCCGCCTCTCCCTCAATCAATGTTAAGTCTGCTTATTTGGTTAACAACTAATTTTCGTAGTCACAGTTTAATGTTATGCTTTTCTTAAGAACGCTTCATTTAGTTTCTTCAGTTGAAGTATTGTTTGTTTCACGACTAGAGTGCTCAACACTTAACCAGCAAGAACAAGTGTTTGCAAATGTTATGAATTAAAGGAATTTCTCCACCCCAGTTTGTTCCAGCTCCTTTACATAGCCTTAAGACTCAAGCAATCGGTGTAGCAACAACTTTCAATATAACAATAGACGACGCGTGGGAATTTTTTTGTAAAGTTTATATTTGTTTACCTTTGTATCTGCAGTCTGTCTCTCTGTCTATTAATATTTTTATAGTTCTCTTCACATTGTCTTCTTTTTTTTTCAACATTATAGTCATTTTTTAACGATAGCGTTGAAGTTCGAGCCATTATAATGATTTACTAGCAACCGAATTGCAACATGAACAACAAAAGTAAAATTGAAAAAAAAAGGTTTTAAAAATCCCACCCTAAGAAAAAATAAACAGCTATTAATAACCTTTTTCTCTTATTTTGTATAATCGTCGTGTCGTAGCACGGTCGTATAGACAATGAAACGGACGGGCAGTGTGTTACACAAATTCTTAAACGGCAAAAATATCAAAAAGGAAAAAACAGAAAATCTTATGCTGTACCATATTATAAAATGCAGTTATTTACTAACAATCGTGCTATGGACATAGACTACTAGTGGCAGTCATTTCTTTACTTATTCACTCATTCATTCATTCATTCATTCATTGGTTCTGTATGGTAGAGATAGTCAATCAATTTTATATACTCTTCTGTAAAGATCTTTATTTCCCTCTTCCTTTAGCAATTTGCGAAACTATTGTCATCTCATAGCCGTCTCAAAAATTAAAGCTTTAAGCTCCAGTAAAGTAAGTGGTGGCAAAATTCCTGTGGTTTCCCTTTTTCATCTTTCATACTTCTTATTAGTTATCATTCCATATTTCTCATTATTTATTTCAAGAATTTGTCAACGTTGTGCGATGTTTTATACGGGAAAAGTTCTAAACGATTATCTAATACTTGGCCTTGCGTCCATTGTAAAATGTAAAAAATGAAAGCAAAACCATCCAATCGACAAGCCACTTGACACGCCTCACAATTAGGGATACACTTTACCTTTATGTGATCATACCCACCGCTGTCATGTTTCCAACATCCAAAAGAAGGTTTCGAAGACCCTACAAAGTGTATATTTGCTTGATCAGTATGAAATTCTGATAAGATTTGTTGGTCGACCCGTGTATATATGTGTTGTTGACACTCTCCTGTCCATGAAAATGAAGAAATCTATTTCAAATTTACTAGAAACCTCAGAAGTTTTTGCATGAAGCTTGGTTGAAAAGTAAGCCCAATTGGTCACAAAGCACAAGCCCGCAGTGAAACGTAAACTGAATGCAACTCCGTTTTCCTAAACAAAAATTTGCAGAATTGTAAAAGGTAGAAGGCGGAAATTTTACGCATTTACTTCACGAAAAACTCTACTATTTATGTGCAAAAATAGAGAATATCGACCATGCCCACACAAATCTGCGAGCGATTAAGTTTTCGTCTTTTTCCTTTGTGAGGCCTTCTGCTTATTAATCATAAGATAAAAGGAAGAGAATTTTAAAACTATTTTGCATATTCCTCAAATGCCGGTGTATTACCGGCCTAAAAATGAGTTAATTCCAAAATAAATATGATGGACGCCACGACCTGGCAAGTAAATTTTTTCTTAATAATACCAGCGATATGGGTATCAAATAAGAAAACTTGGAGAGTAGAATACGACAAGCTAAGTGTGTTAATTCGAAATTAATTATGGTGGACGTCACGACTAGTTAGATTAATTCTTCTTAACAATACCTTTTAATGAAGTAAAATGTGCAAGGTAAATTTTGACCCATTCATTTTTTTATGACAATAAATAATAGCATGGGGACCCAAAGATTTTAATGGCGGTCGATATGCGGATTTAAATTATTTATATGAAACAAACGGTATCAAGTGGAATATAATTTTTAATTTTTCTTTTATCCAAAGCTCAATCTTAACACTCGGGGTAAGTGAGCTGCCTCGATTGACGCCCTAAAAGTAACTTTGAAGAAGAAATCGCAGATTCAAAAAAGTATCTGCAAAACACATCTCCTTGAGCTGCACGATTGCGTAAACGTATTGTTGTAAATAGAGTTCATTCCAAGAGAAACTATAGTTGGGCATTGAAGAGAAGAATAAAATTCGGACATTTTTAATATCACAAATACGTTGTGTACCCCGTACAACAAGGTACTTGCATAATCCGCGCTCGACGGTACAAAATGTGCGGTTAGTATAACACGGCTTTGATATTACACGATTTCAAATGGCCGAATATGTATTCCGTTAGTTTTTTTTCAATTGTTTTTTGCTTTTTTGATAGCGAGATAACAATTACTAGGGCAGGGAATTTTCAACCAACTCTAGCTGTAATTTTTAGTCAAAGTTAAAGTGAAAATACTACTGTGGCCAAATATAGGACAAATTTAATTTTTTATTTTTTAAATCTATGAATTATTCCCAACTTGTTTCGTTGGTATAACGGTAATCCCCAAATTCACAAAATATGCTTTATTAACTGTCTGGCCCGGCGAAAGGAGTTCATAGTGCACATGATCACGATAATCGAAGAAAACTGTTAACACCACCTTGAAAATGATTCTGCCATAAAAATCTTTCTCGTTATGCATAAGCTGCAAGCCGTCCCTTTCAGTTCCTGCGTCAACACGAGCTTATATTGTGCACACATTGTATCCATTGCACGCAGCTCCTGCGGATAGTCGATAAGCTTTTGCATTTCTACCTCTTCTTACCGAAATTGAGAAAATGTATAAAAATTATTAAAACTAACTTTTGTTACAACCAGAATTTTAAAAAAAATTGAAACTTCAACAGAAATTGTAACAACTGTGCCGTAACTTCAAAAACGGTCACGCCCTCGTTTCGTAATAATATTAAAAAAACCACCTCTGCCGAACGTACTCCAAATCCCAAAAATGACTTATATAGTTCATAAGCTACTTAAGAGAGTAGCAACTAGACTTAAAAAGACGGACTGGAAATAAAAAATGTGTTCTGTTTAAATACTGGTTGGTAATTATTAACTAACGAATTGTAGTCTTGTTTCTTTTGGAGATGCCTGTTGCGCTCGCATAATCTTATGAGCTTCAAGACGGAAGGAGTTACTTCTAACCTAGTTTGGTTACAAAGGAACAAACATAAACGCAAACCCTAATTATTCACACAGAGTAGATTTTTGTGAATCATAGCAGGATTCAAAACATTTTGACTCTTGCTTTAACTGAAAAAATATTATGTGAGCGAGTAGAAGAGGAAATGACTCAAAATATAATGACATTTTTTCTTTATCCCATTCTTTGACATTGAGGTTTTTCCTTCACTCTTTGTGTTTAAGAATTTACGCGGGTATACGCAGAGCAAACGCATTACTTTATAAACACATTTACGTTAAAAAAACCCCCAACCTTTTTTTCGTTTCTTGAGACGAAAGCTAATTTGCTTAACAAGTTTTTTTTTTTTTCGCTGCCGCCTCATAAATACTCATCATCATGATTTGACGATGAGGACGTTCATGGGGTTGACAATGGTTCACATTGAAAACAATGTTGTCGTGGTGCTGCAGCGATGAAGACAATGTTTTTGCTGTTTTCGTTCTACTTCTTCTTTGCCTTCTTTCATTCATTTCTCATAATGACTCATAAGTGATGTTGTTTTTTCATATGCTTTAATCTTTATGATTTTGTCCATGTTCTGTTTTTTCGCTGTTTGTTATGTTTGGCACGATCTTGCCAAAAATATGGATCGACCTTAATTAGCCGCAATGATTGTTTTTCGTCGGAATGCAACTCTGCTACAAATTTGTCAGTTTTCAGTTTTCGTATCAGAAATTATTCCGAAATATGCTGTCGCGCAACTTTGTCGTAACCAACAATATGATAGGCGGTATTGACACATGTTATACGACATTAACGCAATTTATTCGCAGTGCTAGAAACACCTGATAATGTACAATATTAGGGATAAAAAATCAAGTTAAAGAAGTGAACTTAATATGAGCTGTGGGAAAGAACTCAAAATTGCCTCCAGTTTTGAAAATGTTTCTCTTCATAGAGATAACCCCTCTCGTCTAAATAATCTTACATACGTGAGAGGAGAAAAAACAAACTGTACCCTAAAATGTAAAATGAACAAAATAGCTGTTGAGAAGAATTAGCACTAACACTACTGAGCACGCCATTATCTTCATTTTCAATTGTCGAACTTGAAAAAAATGGTTATAAGGCGAGGCAGTGTTCCAAAAGTTTTTGGTGATTACTTTTTATATAAAAAAGCCTTTAAAGTTCTACAACAAATTTTTTTTGCAACAAAGAGCATGCTGCCGCAGGTCCTTATCGACAATACCGCTAATAAGCGCAATCTTTACTTGTGGTCAAACATCTTACTGATGTGGAAGTGAAGCACATACTTGAATCAGTCCGGTTCACTTGTTGCAAAAATAGGTCAAAAATTTGCACGAATTACAAAAATTGCTCGGATGTTTTTGTGTCTTGCTTCCACTGTTCTCTTGCATAATCAGATATATCAAAGGTAATACCCACCGATTCACATCGTAACCTTAAAAGACATTCTTGAAAATGAATACCAAGTGTGATCATCTTCTATATATAATAAATAATTTTTTTTTTATTTATGAATCTCTTCACTGGGAAGAACAAAGAAAAGAAATCACTAAAATCATTTGATTGCTAATTATCCCCTATGCCGAGCAAAACCTGGTCGAATTCATTAACTGTGGCAAAAGAGTTACTTCATAGAAGCGTGTATCTATTTTCCAGCAATGTTTAAACTTATTTCTAAAGGAAAAGCGATTTCTCATTAAATATAAAACAGATTCTTATGCAAATACATTCCACGAAGGGGAAGAACGAAGGTCAAGTAAATTGTTGGGTTTCCAGAGACAGTTATGGTGCAAATTTGTCGGCTAGGCTAAGTCTGGTAGACTAACTATGAGCTTGCGCCAATTCATTTTCTTCCCTCTGACATATTGCAGAAAAGTACAAAATATATGGAACGTGGGTGATTTCCTAGGCATTGACGTTTATTACACTTTCCACTTTAATGGAATGTTGTAAAATTATCAAATATATAAATATATATATATATAAATATATATAAATAAATAAATATATATATATGTATATGTTTCCGAGAATATAAGGTATGAAACCAGTCTGCAATAGTTTTGTTTACTCTTTGATAAGTTCTCCAATAAAAGTGAACATAAAATAAACCAAACCTTTTGATTTCGTTGTAAAAATTCGCGTCCATGTCACCAAACAAGGAATAAAGCATAACAAAAAAAAAGGAAACGAAATTATATTAGGCTTAAAACGAATTCATTAAAATCGACTGCTTGCTAAAGTTAAAGCCACGGTTTGTGGAATATTTAGAATATTAAGTGAGCCTCGGAATCGCGTTTATCTTCAAGATGTATAGAAGATTGCAGATAGTTATGTCGAAAATAACTCCTGCAAAATTTATATAACTTATTTCAAGATGACTACTTTACATAACCTAGCCAAAGATGACGTGCGATAGCATAAAAAGAATATACCCTTTTGGGTTAGCTAAGGCAAATATAAGCCATTGAGTGCAAAATTTACAATCAAACTTGGAAAAGACAGCACAAACTGTTAAGATATTTGAGAAAGTTCTTTCCGGCGGCTAACCGCTCTTCTTACCCCGAGGAAGTTCTGATCGAAATTTTTTATGTCATATTAGTCGCTCAAAGTTCCGTTTTCCGAAGATCAGAATTCTAAGCAACATCTATGTGATGGAACCAGTTATCCAGAAGTTAAGCATATTCTTAAATATATTGCTTTAAGAAAATGTTTTTTATATAAATAATTTCGCCCTATGCTCCGTCACAAACAGTTTGCAAAGTTAATATAACCCCCATTACAGGTATAGGTTATTTAAAACATAGCTATAAAGAAATAACCAGAATGAGGGAACGGTGAATCTAAACATGAGAAGGAAGGCGAGAAGGAAAACCACAAACCTGACCAAGCGAAAATAAATGAAATGAGGTAAAAAAAGCAAAAACATGGAAAGAATTTCTTGCACACATGGGCAACCGGAAGTTTCAGAAAAACTACACAACACATGACATCGAATCACAGCGCAATATAGAAAGTGCATGTGTATGGCAAGAACAACAAAAAACAAATAAGAAAATTATACTCGGCTGTGACTGAATCTTTTACACTCAGCACCTTTATCTTAAGAATGAAAAAGGTGGAAATTTTTGTCGTGCGTCTGTTTAAAAGTAATGAGCAAAAAGCCCAGAACGTGAAGCTTTCCTGAATTTAGTGAAATTTCGATACTGTATGCCATGGTATCCCCCATAGACTTTACGTACATACTTTTGCCGTTTTTCCTGCTGTGAATTAATAATTACGAGTAAGGTAATCAATTTTTCTGCTTTTAAAAACAAAGAGAGCCTCTTCCAGATCCACAATTTTATGCTGGTCGAGAAAATATATGTACTTTATGGGCTTCCTCCGGAGTGTTGCAAACAGTTTGATAAAATGAATATACCTCCTTACTTTGGTTGTTCGTATAACAAAGCAGAAGGCAATAAACGCAGCACACACAGATACTGGACTTTCAAACACACATCGGTACCAATTGCGGGTTGAACGGTTTTCTGGGGAATGAGAAGGAAACGAACTAAACGAATCAAGCATAACGATCAATGACTCAAGTATAGGAAAACTATAAGAGTCAGCTAAATGAACTGTAATGTCATAAAAGTTGGCGCGGAGAGGCTGGAAAAGAAGTGCTGTTAAGAAATCGGTTAATTTATTAAAGCAAGTAAAAAAAAGTTAAAATATCTAAAGCTCTTCCAGACAATAGTAAAATCAGGGTACTAGGAAAATAGTTTATTGAATACTTTTGCCAAACAGCCAACCGACCGGCCACCAACGCCTTAAAATATTTTCTTCTAATTTTTTTTTTCTACAGCTGCACACACCCAATATGTAGTTTAGACTTTAGTAGCAATTTTTTTTTGTTTGTGCAAAAACAAAATTGGATTTCTTCAATCTAGGGAAAGTTGCCTGAATTTATCACAAAAGAAAAGAAACTGCCATCTAATCGATATGCTTAACATATCTAACGTTTAAGAATTTATGATGAATGTTCGAAACGAAGCCGTAGGAACTGAAAAGCAAGCGAATTACAATTTGTTAGGCAAACAAATGAAAAATCACCTCCAAACATGATTTAAACAAACACATACATACTCATACGCCGCAATACACACACACTTACGTATTCGCAAGCCTGTTTGAACATGTATGCATATTCCTGGTAAGTGGGTGGATGTTGTGGTATTGATGCCATTTGGCATATGATTTTTTGATTTTTCCAGTACAATAAGTTAAAGTGAAAATATTTTCATTTTGCAAACATAAATATTTTCCTGAATAAACACAAAAAAAAGACTCTTTCAATTATTATAATAATTGGTCGAGACAGATATCTGACAATTAATAAAATTTTCTCTTTTTATTGACTTAAAAAAAAGAAAATTAAATATTTTTAAAAGCTTACTTTCAACTCTTCCGTTTTCCAAGTATTTTTATACAGACCACAGCAGAATGGGGGTAATATTCGTTTTGTCAAAATAAGTGGCGATGTTTGTTGTTATTTGTAGAAAATACTTTTTTCTCAAATGTACGAGACCAGGTTTGTTGTTATTTTTCACGCTATTCAGAAACCCTTTCAAATCTACATTTTAGTGATCGGTATCAAATTTGGTTCGCTTGACTGTCAACTGTTGTGACTAACGTATTTCTGATCGCAAAAATTAAAGAAAAGTGAGAAATTCCCCAGAAAAATTGGTCCCACAAATTTTATATTGAAAATGAGCCGATAAGCGAAAGAACACGTCCACAGCATAATATAAGTTTAGAATATACCGACTTTCTGGGTTTTTTCACCCATTCCACATAATCTATAACCGACACTATAAAAGGTTCCACCTATGTTTCACAAAAATGGCGAAAATTAGTCGGGAAGTTTAGCTTTCTTCGCTATTTTTTAGTCTTTTTAAGACGGATGGGAGCTAAATAGAATTCTCTACCTTGTTTTATGTTATTTTTTTACCTAAGGGACAATCGCGATAACCCTCATTATTCGTGTTACTTCTGGTGCAGCTGTATGACAAGGATTAGAGAACTTAACTTGATCGAGGTTTACTGTGAATTTTATTAACAACTTTTGGCTTTAAATGTTGGCCCGGCGTGACTGCCTTATAATTACAGTATCAAGCACAGATTCACCTATGAACGCTTTAACTATCACAGTAGCAATATTGAAATAGAAAGATCATTGAATTGAATAAGAAGATCGCTAGAGTTGTTGACATCAAACTTGCTTTTCAATAATGGCTCGTTAAACGATTCAATGTGATGTCCACAGAATGACACTGTGAGTCCTTTTCATGTCGTCGTGCACTCAAGCACTCTAGTGTTTAACACGGAGGCAAACCTACTTTTATGTGACTAATTTCTAAAAAGTGACCTCTTTTTATAAGTCTTTTTAAAGCTCGAAACTAAAAACAATATTTTTGAGCGCCTCGTTTGTTCTAGTGTTAAAACCATAATATTTTCTAGACTTAAAGAATTGATGAAAGAAATAACATAAGATTTTTAGACACGAATGCTAAAGTGACAGTTGTTAGTCTTACATTTTGTCATTTGCAATTTCTTTCAAAGTGACTTTGTCAGCAAGAGATATTATCTTAATCACCGTCTTTGTCGCGCGTGTTTGGATAGAATCCATAGCTAACTGGCTCCGTGCCCGAGGCATTTCAAGCTTTTAATTTTATGCATCATTGTTGAAATCTTTGCTTAAATCTATTTGACTTAGCTAATTAATTAATTAGATAATTAATGAAATTTGAATGAACTGATTCTGATGGTGGGAATAATAAATGAACATCAGAAGAAGAATTAATTTTAAAAAAGAAAGTTAATGGGTCGGATAAGACTTACAGTAAACATCTACTGACCGAATTTATAAAAAATAAAAAATAAATTGATATCATAAACAGCTAACGGACAAGTTTGATCCAGAATTTAGGGAATTCGACGCAGACAAGCTAATAAAACTCTTTCGCAACGTCTAGACTCCAATCAAGAGTTCCTTCTATTTTGCTTTCACTTCAACTTATTTATCCATTTTGCAAATACAAACCTTGCAAAAGTCAACTCCCTACATAGTTACGGAGTCTAAATAGATCACAATGTGCGAGTGCTTCACATTTAAATTATATTTACGTAATTAAACTTGTAAACATCTTACAACGTTTGTAAAGAAAGAAGAAAACCTGTTGTAAATATAGGCGTTACCAATAAGTACTTATAGGTTATTCAAAGCAACTAACCGTTGCTTAAAGAGACCCCCCTTTGTTAAGTTTCTAAAACTTAGTGAAAGATTATTCCAGCAACGAACGCAGAGTACAACGAATCACTTATCAACGACTGAGACCGTTATGAAGGGAAGGAGTATTTGGGGACTCCTAGGAGATCTGTTAAATTGCAATCGCCTGCAAAGGAAATGAGTTGATAGAAACTTGATAATTTTAAAAAGATAAATGGGTAGACCAAATTTAAGGTAGTCTTGAAACGAGAACTTTAAGAATTTCGGACATAAGAGGACACACGATCTCTCAGACGGACATTATAGATAAACCACACGACTTTGTGAATGGCCGATTTTAGTTCAGCAAGATTATGTAGAGAACGTCCGGAGGCCACTTCAATTAATGTGTGTCATTAAAACAGTGTAAGCAAGTTTAAGTTTGATGCGTACTACATTAAGATTGATATACTGTTACAGTTATTAAAAAGTACACAAGCGACGTCTTTAACTAATGTTTGCACGCTTTTCGTAATGCATAAAAATTAAATGCAGATACTTGGCCAGATCTATAAAATGTGTAACAGCTCAAGGAAAGAGTGCAGAAGATCTTTTGCATTAGGTGACTGTAGAAACACATAGTCGTAGCAACACTAATCCTGTCAAGCTACACTGTTGCAAATGCCAAAGGTCTTAATACACCTAAAAGTAACTGCCTTTCCAAAAATGAGTTAAACTACCGACATATTTTACAATCGACTAAGCCGCTTCACGGGTTTTAAACAAACTTTCTGGCGATCGTGGTGAAATCGGGTGAATCGTGTTTTAAAAAAACCAATAATACTCTCTACAAATTTCAATGCTAAAAAGGAGTCGCGCCTTGATCGGTTAATTAAGACAATAATGAAATCCAGAGCCGAACGCAGTGAGTACGCAAAAATTAAACTAAAGGAAGTAAGAAAATTATGTTTGGTCCTGACCGGATCTTTTGTACTTCTCACAGTGATCCCAAAAAAAATTTTAAAAAAGAACTAAATTTTCACACTCTATTGTGTTGGGTGGGTGCGGATAATTTTTTTTTACAATAAAAACGGAAATTTGTGTGTGTATTGTACTTTATGTGCAAAATACATGAAAAGCAAAGTTGCTCAGAGTTTGAGTAGTCTTCGAATTCTTTTGCGAATTTGTAAGCCATATCATCTTTTCATTTTGTTGGACAGACCGTCAGATGGTCAGGCAAACGACTTGCCTTTCGAATTTGATACTCAAGAATGTGTTTACTTTACGGAATTTTTGAAGTATGCTTCCGGGCGTTATAAAGGTACGGAAAAAGAATTAAATTTTGACACGCTATAGCATTGGGTAGGCCTGGACATTTTTTTGGATACTAAGGCATCGCCCATAGTATATGGTTTCGAATTTTTGTGAATTTATTTGTTTATAAGTAATAAGCACAAAAACAATTTCTTTTGAGGAACATTTTTAATGACTCGGAGAAAATGGAGCGCAATTTCACCACATTTTCTGTCACACTACTATTGTTTCACAAGACTCCTTTACTGGTGCGAATCTAAGTTCAAGAGACGCTTTCAAAAGCCTGTTTTAAGGAAAGAAGTATAGTCAGTAGAGTTGCCTTTTAATGTGCAAATTTAAAACGTAATATATTAGAACTAAAGAAGGACTTGCAGTATTTCGACCAGAAAGTCATCTCATGTTCTAAAATGGTGACGTAACGGTTTTGCTAGAAAAGCTACAAAAGATGGCGTATGTTTACTTTAATAAAATTCATTTAAATTGTAAGAAAAATGTGTTGGAATTTTGGTGAAAACACTATGGTTTTCCGTTTAGTTGTCTCATCATCTGTCTGTACGTCTGTTGATATTCCAACTTTAACACTAGATCTAGAAAATTGATAGGGAATACGTCTTATTATCAGGGTCATGTCAACTCGAGAAGTCAGTCAAAACGTTAGTAAAATTGCGGCCGAGATGGGAGGCCTAAGGGGGTCGGACACAATTTCAACATTCACAGTGCAATAATTGCGTGTCAGATTGACTCGGTTTGCGTCTTTGTTTTTGTCTTTTCTGCTTGTCTTACTTCTAGCAAAAATTTAAATACTTTTAATTTTTCCACTTTTAACCAGTCAAACTCTCATGCAGTTGTTATTGCTGGCAATTCAGTAAAGGTCACGCCAACACACTAAGTTTGATGCATAAATTTCAGTTTACGAACAAAAAAAACCAACTGCGAAACGATCAAAGTCAATGAAACAATCCGGTAAAACAACAAATTGTCTTGACTTTAGAGCAGATATTCGAACAAAAATCTCAAAATGCATTTATTTTATATTTCACTGTATATAAAAGACCCTGACAGCAACTCACTGTGGTGACTGATGGTTATGTACAATTGAAAGAGACTTGAAATAATCCTTTCGTCCAACGATAAACTGCAAGCTCAACAGAGACCTTCATTAAATTAAAAAATATAAAAAATAAAATGAAAAAAATGTTAAAAACAAAATAAGGGAAAAAATTATTAACGTGTCTTGTGTTAAATGCAAAATAAAATATACATATATTTTGTGTAACAAGAAGTTTATTGAATTAAATAAAAATAAGTAAATGTGGAGGAAAATAAATTGCAATTTAAAAAAAAAAGAGCCAAGGAAGCATGCGTGGCTTGCTAAGTATTGTTTGATTCGTCGATCGTTAGCGCTACTCTGTATCAGCGAAGAAACGAATTTAACCCAGATATGGCCAATACATTTTTTTCACTGTATACCCACGTATACACAAATATTGACAGGATGTACTCGCTCTTTGTGAGATCCAGGCATGGGAAAATAGTAATGTACGCGATTTTCACCTATCTGGCTACCAAATCATCCAAACTTTTATGTCACACAGAGACCTTTTGATATACATTCGCAACGATGTAGCGCTCTAGTGCTAGCAACAATGTTCCAACCAGGATCCCCAATTTACCTAACTATGATTAAAATTCACTATCCGGACGCTTTCCGCATTTATATGTGCAGGCCTAAACGCGCATAGGGTGGTTTCCTCTAATAGCTTTGACACCCTATCCAACTCAATATCTTCAATTCTGTAAAATTACTGCGAAGACGAAATCATGGTTACCGGCGCAAGGATGCGACGCCGAGATTATGGCACGTGAGAATTGCTTAACGCAACTTATAAATGAACCACCGCATACTCCATATAGCAATCAACCATTGCCACAGCTTGAGAGAATAACATGTTCGATGCCTACATAATTCTTTGGAACGAGGGCGGTTAAAAATATTCATGTCAGAGCCCCAGGACCAGATGGCATCTCAGCCACAGTTCTAAAAAAGTGCGCTGAAACACTTGCCAAGCCATTGCGCAATCTTTTCAATAAATGCTACCGTGCTGGCATTCTTCCAACTTACTACAAGTTTTCCAACGTCCAGCCCATAGGCAAGAAGGGTGACCCCACTATCGCTGCTCAATTCAAACCAGCGCTCAATTGCAGTCTGTTCTGTTATAGCCAAACCCATGAAGACCATAGCCAATTACCATCCAACCAGATATCTAGAATTCGATGACCTAATTAACGACAAGCAATATGGCTTTCGCAAAAATCGGTCCACTGGTGAACTAATATCCTATCTCGCAGAAAAGTGGAACGGAACTATTCGTCATTTTGCGAACGTCAGACCGTTGCACTACATATCTCCAAGCCATTCGGCAAAGTATGGCATAATGCTGTTGTTGCCAAACTGATTGCATTGGGCGTCGATAGCACGTTCGCTCGATTCATGTCGAGTTTCTTGAAGAATCTTTCGATAAGAGTTGTGATCGACGGGTATTCTTCAAGTGAATTCTACTTAAATGCAGGTGTACCACAGGGCTCTGTTCCTTCCCTTTCCGTTTTCCTGTCTCATATTAACGACGTCCTGTGCACAACATTCTATTTGTTAGCAGACGACAGCACCTCGCGGTATTCGTTTTATTTTAGTAGGGGATCATACAGCAACGAATTACAGAACAAACGCTGCATGATGAATAACACGCTAAGTTAGGACCTCATGAAAATACCAGAATGGGGTCGAGTAAATCGCGCTTTAAAGCTTTAATTCCATAAAAACCCAAAGTTGTTGCCTAACGCACAGGAACAATGACGAGCAACCCCTCTCTTTTGGTTGCACCAAGGTAAGAGAATCGGCAACCTTTGATGTTTTGTGCATGCGAGTATGATGTTCGTTGTATGGAACTGGAATTGGAAGTGTCGAAAGACGCAGCCACGGGCTTAGGTTTTTTAAAGCGGCTCAGAAAAAACTTCACTGTAGCCGACATCCGTAGCATTTACACCGCCTATATCCAACGAAAGGTTCGAGTACTCATGGGCTACGAAAGTGTATCCAGAACTCAAGATACCCTTGAGCATTGGCGCGACGTGGACTGAGTTGCGCCTATGTACAGACACATATAGGGCAGATACTCTGCAGAGGTAAAAGGGACATGTCCACCAATTAAATCCTTGAAGAGGACTACACGTCTTTCCCAGCACCCTCAAGTCACCTGTACACCGCATATCACACTAGTGAAACTCATCGTTTTTTAACTGTGTTGTCCACCTTTGAAACAACCTACTAATAGTGGTCTTTCCTTGCCTTCCCACTTCTCCTATAAACATTCCTGGTGACCACCGTATCAAAACGTGTAGGGAACATCCCCTAAAATAAAGTAAAATACTTCTACAAAATGAAAAAGAATTTGAACTCTATTCAATTTTTATCGAAGCCATTCAATCTGCGTACAGCTTCTTTCAAAAAGATACGCAAGCGTCTGAGTGGGAGGATGATGCAATGTCTGGATTTTAAAGACGTTGAAGAGAGATTGCTTAAAATACTAAACGGGCAATACACGATGTGGCCACATTGAGGGAAATATTGAGTTTTACTTAGAAAAACAGTTTTTTGCAAATGATGGAGAGACGCTATTAACTTGTCATAGAAAATTGTCGCATCACCACTTTGTTAATGTTAGGCTATGGATATGCAAGATTCGCCAGAGATTTCATAAAATCCATCCTTCGCAATATTTGGGCAACGAGTTTCCCTTTCCGAAAAACCATTCTTACACAAAGTTTCATATCAATTGTATCACGAAGATGACCGGAAAGAGGCTCCCTTAACAACAGTAGCAGAGTCAAAGATGAGAGTAAAAACTTCCACAATTGCTTAACAAAGACCTAGCAAGCAATGTCAAGCTCGAAAACTGTTCCTAGTTCTAACAATATCAAAAGTATTGAAGAATTAGAGAGGTCTAGGTTTTAGCAGAGGGTGAACACATATACGAGGAAGTACATGCCGAAATCCCACGTGACAAGAGTCAGAAATCTGTCTAAGATAAGTTACATCATTGCGAGGGGATGATAATGACATAAAGTAGAGAGCGAAACTCAATTTTCTCTGCGAGCGGCCTTCCTTCGAATAGGTAGACAGGGAGAACTTCCATATGGCTCCGAAATAATTGAGAAACAGCAGTGCCGATCTTACGTTCATTCGGCCATAACCGCATAGCTATTACGCCAATTTTCTTTTTCTGAAAAAAAAAACGTTCTATTTGAGCATGTTGACACAGGCTGCTATTATTCGCCCACAAAAGTTTCGAAACAAAAATCCCTCATGGTATCCACAAAGAAATCATGCTGGGCGAAAGCATGTTTCTTCACTTTAGCTTTCAATGGAATTTTAACACCAATGATTTTTCTTTTTCTCTAATTAAAAGCGTCTTATGGCGTGTTGTGAGTTTAGCGGATACGAGCTTGTCTTGGTTTCAAAATTAGATCCATTGCTGCATCATGTAAATATCCGAATTATTAACCTGTGGCGTAATAACGCAGCTGAAACTTAGTTTTTATTTTGACATTCCGCCAAAGCGAATAAGCCAAATTTTGTATACATGATCACCCACCTGAATTGCTTTCTTTTTACGATGACAGAGTTGCATATTATGCTATATAACCGAAAGTCAATATCTTAGCGAACTTTATACCCCAACGTAAATATTTTACGGTTTCGTTAAATCTTTTAATTACTTTAACTCAACACCTGTCTGTTAGAAATTACCAATAACATGTAGATAACAAATCATTTTAGTCTTTTTTGCTTGAGTTTCTTATTCATTCATTCAAATCTTTTATAAGCTCAATGCCGTGTTCTTGTTGACTGTGCCCTTTGTTTCAGCAAATATCAAAATGTAAACATTTTATAAAATCACTTTGTCTTGCCTTTGCTGTCAGTCTTTTTGTTAAAATCTTTCTGTGTAAAAACTCCTCTGCTCATATAAAAAGCGTTATTTAATGTTTTTAATCTCTTTTTGTTTCCGTCAAAACTTTGAAAGTTTGTTTACATTTTCCATTTATAAAATCAGGCAGCACCGTTGAATTAATTTAGGGATTAAATCAATGTAAAAAAAGTTTACATATACACGCTCACGCACACACACAGACAGACCGAAACAAACAAGAACAACCTCTACACAAATAATGGCACAACTCTGGCAGTGCACAGTATCATCGTCATCTCATCTTCATTTTCATGACAGCGGCCCAGAAAAAAAAAGAAAAAAAATAATAATAACAACAACATCACTTAATAAGACTAAAAGTTTTCTTTCATTTCATTCATTCAATATTAACCGCAATGGGCAGACAAGCAAGAGTTCAATGACCGCAGGAATTATTGATAGTCATGACGGTGTTGGCGTCCGTTAGTGTGATTATACTAATAATGATTTTTGGTCAGCATTTACAGCATACAACAACGACCAGTAAATACGTAGCATTGGCCTCAGACTTACCACAAAATTTAAGCATGATTATCATGAACGTTTTTTGAAAATCAAGCACAAAGTAAAAAACAAAATATTTAATTTCTTTAGTTTAAAACGCTCTGAATGCGTCGTCTCGTATTATGTTCAGTTAGTTGGCCCCAGTTATTTAACTGTTTCTTCTATCTGCTGTGCCATTTCTGTTTCGAAATTTTTTAAATCTTTCAGTTATTCAATCATTCAACGCAGACAGCAAAAAGAAAGAAATTATATTCAGCTTAGCTCGAATATTTCTTAACCTATCTCTGATTGCTTCTCTTGTTTCTCCGGTTGTCAGTAGTTTGCATACGTTTGCCGCGCGTCTTACATACATTTAGAAAATACATTTTTTTAAATTATTTGATAAGATTCTAAAGATTGAATGAGCCGCACCCTTTAATAACTTTTTGCATAACTGGGAGGTAACAGTATTGCTTGAAACCATTAAGTATCGATACATATAGTGAAATGCCGCAGAAGCGCTTTGTTTTAACACTTAGAACCTTATGTTCTTTTCATTTTTAAGGTAACTCATGTAACGCATACATACAAAAAATGTATGAAAATCTGATATATTTCTACGTAAAGTTTGCGTAAGTTCGAAAGAACCCTTGAAAAGTATCTCAATATAGACAAAAAGACTGACTTGTATCATAATCGCAATAAGTAGTAAGAAATTATCGCATACACCACCACCACCAAGGGCAAAGGCTCGAATTACACAACCAAAAACCCCATTCAAATTTTGTATTCGGTGAGACCACGCAATTTCTATCGCGCTAAAACGTACTTATTTTGTTTTGTCTGAAACGTAATTATCTCTGCGACACTAAACGATGACCGATGGAAGTTTAAATTTCTTAAGGACTAAAAATGGGAACTTCGAAAGAACCACTTTAAGATGCAAAAAATCGCATTTACCCTAAAAAATTGATTCAGTAGATTTTTCAACTTTATCTAATCGAAGAATTTAGAATGAAAATCTACTACATTTCAAAAAGAATCTACGGGTTGATTCAAAATTTGCATTCGAGGTAGTTTTTGATTGAAATAACGTTTCAAGCTCAATACCTTCTTCAAGAAAGGAACCCTCCTCTCAGTTATATATTTACGGTCGTCTTAAACTTACTTCCAATTAACAAGTTCCGTCGGTGTACAAATAGGTTGAGATTTTGTTCTTTCACATGTACGATGAAATTTCTGGATGGACTTGATTATACACAAAGGGAGAGTTCCTCTAAGTACTTTTCGTTTAACCCGGGGTACGGAGTAATCTAAGTTCTTGCTATTCATATATGGACTAAAAAATCTTTAAATTTCACCGAGTCAGACTCTCTGAGCCTACTGCTAAAGCCATTATAAGTTTTGCAGATGTATTGACAATAGCTATTCAATAACAGCAGCCAAGACGTCTGATTTGGATGTGAAATACACGCTATAGTTAACATTTCACAACTCACTATAGAAATGATAACATTTTTAGCAAAATGATATGAAACTTCATAAATTAGCGCCGGTTTTGTCTTCTCATATATTAAAATACAAAAAAGAAATAAATTAAAAATTAAATGATTTTTTGATGTCGCTGCTTACTCTGTACGCATTCATCATTCACACTAAAACAAAACAAAATGTCAAATGAAAATTTTTTCTTCAACGATTTCATTATTTAAACTCTGCTCGTTATTCATGATATATCAAATCTTTTGTCACAGAACTGGAAAAAATTTCAATGTCAACAAAACTTAGTTTATGCTAACACATTTTTAATTAAATTAACTTATAATTTATACAGCTTGTGCACTCGACTGCATAGATAGCAAGATATAGTTATTTATTTGCGAAACATAATCTGAATACATACTCTCAGGTAGTATGAAGAAGGAGCCAATTTTTTAAAAATTACCTGTTTCGAAGAGTGTGTCCGTTAATCAAGTCGGCTCGGATAATGTAAATGCGACGATTCAAAAATTAATTCTCTATAGCCGTTTAGGCTATATCTTTGCTCCTAATAATGTGTTTAGCAAAACACCTTTCCTGCCAGCGGGCAATGGCCTAATACGAAAAGTGATGTTATTTGCTTATTTGTGCACGTCAATATCAAAATGCATTTGTTATACAAAGATGCATCATGTATGTTATTTACAGTGTTATTTTTATGCGCAACACTCAGTGTGAACCACACATTACTCCTCCGATTGAAAGCAGTGTTAATCAGAAGGCATAATAATGTCTGGCGAAAACGTGACCATGTTGGTAAATCACCCTGCTATGGCGTTTGGCATATTACTTAACTTCATCAGTTGTCGGTGGCGGCGTCCTCTAATAATTTTTTCTTTGAGTTGGAATAACTTATGACATTTCAAGTCCAAAATGTGGGGAATTCATGAATTCCTCGCTTTTTCCTGGGTGTTAATGTTTGTTATGGCCTGAATCGAGGTTTGTTTGCATTTGGACTATTGTGCCATGTTCATTTTCCAAGCCAACGCCACCTTTTCGTGGGCTGTTGGATAAAACTTAAAGAGAGTCCTTTTACGCGGGAAAACCGCCTTAAAAGAAAACTCCCGCCTGTTTTTAGAAAACTCGATAAGGAATAAATTCCATACTTGGTGGATTCCGAAATTCTTCTAAATCAATTTAACAAATTCTATCTTTCAGAGAAATGTAGCCTTTAATCAAGAGCTGCAAACTGTGCCTTAAGTTCTTGCTTTGAAAAAGGAAGTAGCGACATGCCCATTATTACCTCAAAATTGTTCATGCTGTGTGAATTTGTACTTCAAGACGATATAAAAATACGCACATGATGTATAGTCGATAGAGTGGCCTGATCCATCTATCTCGTGGGTAGCTCGCAACATTTTTTTAAACCAAAGCATTAGCTTGTAAACGTCGCTATCTCACTGATATCATTTGCTTTAATAAATTTGGTTCCGATCATATTTAATTTTTAATTAAGTTATTTTTTTAATTTCCATAAATATTATTTCAATAAATTTTAAATCAATGCATTCGACATATATATGGCGATAACAATGTTAATAACAAATGGTTATTTAATATTAATTAGTTCGATTTGTGAATTCTAAACGGTGTTTTTATTGATTTTCACACACAATGCCGTCGCTCAACCAACCAATGGATTCCGTGCCTTAAGCAAATCAATTTTCCTGCTATAACTTTAAAGTAAAAAACCTGCAAAAACACGAAAATTATATAGAGATGTGGCACTTGTTTGACTAGAAACAAGTTAAAAAATTAAAAATTAAACGAATGTTATGGTTATATATGATAAATAAATATGATTTATACATATATTGCGTTTAATATGTAATTCTTTGGACAACTCCAAGGTAGTAGTAAAGCAAAAACAAACATCAAATAACTCATCCTGTCCAGAACCGTAACTTTCCATAAGAGAAAACTATCAATCGATTTCGAATCCTTCTGGTCGTAACAATGACCAGATGACCAGCGTCGAGAATCAGCTTCATATTCGGCGGCCGAAGACGTCTTATTTATTTTCCAGGATTCAATTTGACAAATTTCGAATCTACAAACGTTCTCTTTTCTTCTTCTCAAGGAAACGTCGTGAATTTATGTTCATGGTAAGGTGTTTGAATTCTATTGTTGCCATATCCATTAGCGTATTCTTCACTCAATTAGAATAAACTAAAAGTAAATTACAACAAGTTGATTATCGACAAGCTACCGAGACCGTTCTTGGATAGAACGTAAAGATGGTTCCGACGATAATCGGGTCGGTGGTTTTCGAAAATACACGAAATCGTAAGTTGTAGACGAAACTATGATCGGTTTTTTATCAATTACTTATCTATTGTATTGTAGGCATGTATGTGTTGTTGATTAGTAACTTTTCACTTTCTTGCCTTTATTTTTACGACAATGGCAATTCTACAATAAAATCAAAAAGCGATCAAAGTCACCCCTTTTGATACAAAGATGCCTATGTGCACCGCCAGTAATTCGGATCTTAACACGAACGTATGTTAAAAAAAGCTTTTAGGTATAAGCCCCATTTCAAAATATGTTCGACTTATTTTGAGTACTTGTCTGACTTTGCTGTCTATGCCCTACACCGTTTGTGATAACAGTAGTTTAAGTTTCGAAAACGCACGTACCGCTCAAAAAGGACCAAAAATGTGTATATGTGTTCAACCTAAAAGATCCGAGTTTTGCGACATTTTGATACAGTTTGGTACATTGACGAACGTCTGCTGTTTTTGGACGAACGTAGTGTATTTTCTAACGGCGTTGCTCAACTATAACATTTTTGTAGGTTTTTTTAAATGTATGCCCAGATGTTATAAAGACATTGTCTTCCGAACCAATATAGCGAGACATATCCCGACTTCTTAATAGAGAACTTATGTGGGAAGCCTCTCCAGATTTATTAAGCTCTTTCGATATTGGATTTCTAACAAAAACAAATAAGAAACTTCAACTCTGTTGGGACTGAATCGTCTATATCCTCCATCATTTACCTTACAAAAACACAAAAGCAGTAAAAGATCAAAATTTTCGTGCTCTATAATATGGTATGGGCGCAGTTGATTTCTTTTATTTTCCAAATAAAAGTTTTTATTGTAAAAGCATATGGGTGTTGCAGACGAGTCCTTTGAAAAGTTTAGGTCACTTCCAAATTCTTTTGCAAATTTGTAGGCGATATCTTCATTTTCGCTAACGGGAGAATATTTACCACAAATATTACAATGTTGCGCGAATAGACAGAGGGGCAGACGAACAGACGGATATGTTTAGGTGTATTCAAGATTTGAAGCTGGCCATTAATTTTTATACTTTACTTCCTTTTTGAAACTTGTTCAATTTTTTCCAAATGTTACACCATCTCCTTTAGAATAATCGTTCAAATTTTTGGACATTTATTTGCTATAATTTTTGAGTAATAAGCACACAACCAATTTTTCATTCCCTTTGAAAAACAGAGGTATTCTTAGTTTACGTGGTACTGTGAACGTTTTTAGTACTTACCTGCGAACTTAATTTTGCCGGCCAGGAGAATGTTTACAACAGACATTACACAGAAGGACAGGCGGACATGCTTACATCGATTTAGAATTAGTTGGATGCAGACGGCAATACAATTTAATAAATCTGAACCTGTTTTGCTAGCTATGCTACTTTGACACAGAAATGAAGGATTAACTCGCATTTTTTTAAAAAGATTTTTTCGCTTAAACATTACGCGGAGCTGGGACGCTGAAATTTTGGAACGCGAAGGAAGATGAAGAAAATACAAGCAAACCTGACCTTCTCATTGTCTTCGTTAAACAGTAAATTATTTCACTCAAGCTCGTGCAGGTGTTGTAATTTCCTATTTCTCGATTCGCTTGCCAGTAGAAAGGCAATGATTTTTTCATTTATAAATAAATTAACTTTTTTCATTAAAGAAACAAATATTTATGAGCAAATAAATTATTTTCAATCTTTTTTTAAGCTATGAGTAGGTGACCCAGAAAATTAATAGAAAAGAAAATTTTGGCCACTGTCCAGTTTAAATTATGACAGGCAAAGAAAATTTGCGTTTCAACATTATTTTCTCTTCAGAAAAACCTACACACGCTCGTATCTGTAGCAATTCTTTCTTAGTAATAAAATGCAACAGCATGTGAGGAATTGTGTTCATTTTAAGGTGATCCTCTTAGCACCCATCAGCTCTCTGCAAACTAGCTTCATATAAACGTAAGCTATTAACGCAAAGAAGACCTAGAATGATAACTCAGCTGTAATTTAGAAATAATCTTTTAAAAACACGAGGCATTCAAATTTTGTAGTTAAAATAAAGGGAAGACGAGGTGGTCTTAAAGCGAAGAATTTGAGCTCATTTTGATATCAATTATCTAATTCATGCAAACCTCTACTTAACGTCCGCATGAATAGTCGAATGGATAACAATCCCGATTACCATCCAAGTGTTGGCGGCCCAAATTTCAGCGCAGTAGAGTTTACTTTGGCCGTAGCTATAGTGAGTAAAGGTAAGGCCCCGGCGAAACTCTGTCACTTTCTCCTTTCCCAGTTCTTTCGTGTTACACTAATGGAGGTACCCCTGAATGATTCCACCTATTAAAAAAAAAAAAAACAAATAAAGGGTTGCATCTAGCTTTCATTATCTACTTCTCATGCAGGCGATGCTAGGAAGAATGTTCACTGTGAGGTCTACTAAAGTGCAGAGATACGTATTAATTTCTGAGGCGGCTGGTCCCAACTGATTTTCTAATTTTAATTGTTTAATAGAATTATTTTAGAGTCGCGCACGATGTAGAATTGTGGTCGGCTTTGCAATGGCAATGCTTTCCCACCACCACGATTAACTAAAGCAGCCGCTGCCTATTGGGACAAATGCAAAACTATTTACCCTTGTGGTCAGCCCTTCCTGAAAGCTTCACTAAGTCTACCGAACTATTCTTGATCTACGTTGAATGTTGCACACTACTTTTCGTATGGAAAGACCTAGTGTACTTTTCCGGTAGTGAATACCAAGCAAAAGCCTTTAGAACGGCTAATACGAGCCTTCTTTGTGTTTATTTGCAAAACTTTTCATAAACCTAAGCAAAAATACCAAACCGAAATCGAAACCACCAGTTTTGCTATATAAAACGTCGACTATTCTGGGAACTCTGTAAATCAAAATTATTCACTGATTCCTTTCAACTACAAACCCGCAAAATATGAAAATATTTTATCAACATTCATTCGGAACGCTCTTCTTTCGTATGCGTAGCCCCTCTCCCTCTTTCTCTTCGTCTTCCTCATGCGCAGTTAAGATGCCCGTTTAGCTGTAGCGTTCCCGCATATTTATAAATAAATATGCAAGTGTAGTTGTGCACTCTCTGATACAAATTAATGTTTATTTTGCATTTGTTAAAATTTCATTTGAAAAACGAATTTTTATCTTAATTGACAAAAACACGACGACATTTGTCACAATTTTAAAAATAATTGTTTACTAATTGTTTACACACTTTTTGATAAAGAAATGTGTAACAAATGAATTTAAGAATACATGTTACTGTTATCAAACAATAGGGTGAGCTTGTTTGCAAAATGACAACTCTTTACTTATTCCCCCAAATCTTTTAATTTCATCGCCTTTGCAGCATTCAAATGATGTTCCTTTTTAACAATCTGGGCTGCCTGAGAAAATTCGTAATGCACCACGCCGCGGTAATCGGTAAAAAACTCCCAAATGTTAACTTTTGGAAGACTTTGTAGCGGTTATTCCGATCTTGACTCACCTTTCGCACGACATTCGCTTGGTTCGTCGATTGATTTTCAGTTCCTATGCATAGATCCAAGCCCATCATCCGCAATGATGCATCTTATGACGTTTTGATGGTCAGAAATTATGGTTTTACAGATATAGCGAAAATACCAAATATGCTTTCAAAAACACGTCTGACTCTGCAGCACTTCGAACATATTGACATGAAACTCTAGTTAGCATTCCCAAGCTACAAAAAGTAGTTTCTTAACTTCATAGCGCTCACGAAGTTTATTCCCCAGACATTATTTAATTATCAACAGCTTAAGGAGTAATAAAGGAAGCCAAAGGAAAATATGTTCTGCTCAAGGCGTTGTAAGGAAAATTAATTAGGCGACACGAAACTTTGAATTTTGAAATTTAAAGCAAAGAACATCCTGAACCTCCGAAAAATTGCGAGGATAAAGAAATACAACAACCGTTGCGTATAGATGTCTCCCAAATTTTTAAAGAAAAATAAAAAAGAGTTAAAGAGTTTAGGGAAACAGGAGGTTCGTCGAAAGTCACTTTACGGCTCTGACTACTGACGAAAATTTTTTCTTATGTCTGCATATGCATTGCCATAAACATCAACAAAACCAAATGGATACCCTTCCAAACTAATGTACAGTGTCTTATAAATAGCAGTACAAGTAGCAATAGTTATCGAGAAACTTAAGCAAAAACATTCGACAAAGTGATTTACCCGCGCTAATCTACTCCATCAACTGAATTTTGAATTTTACAACGGTATGCATCGATAAGAAAGCTTAATGTGTACACTACATTCTCCAACTATGGGTTCTATTGCTTAATACCTCCTTCGACCGATACGGAGCAATATGGTTCAGATTCGAAATTAAAAATTCGAAGAAGTTGTGACTTGCAATATGTAGCTTATTCCAGTCTGACAAGTACGCCATCGACTCCATAAAGTACTGATTCTGTTTATACTTGCCCAATGGCTGATTGTAGGTCCCTATATGATTAATCGTAAAAGATTTTCACTTTGAAATATAAAATAAAAAAAATTTTCTCCTCCATTGAGGAATCACAACTCAAAACGTTGACAATGTACGAATCTGCGAAAGTAGGCCACCATGAACTCTGAAGGAATGTAAAATACACACGATTATATATAAAACTGTAATAATAACGCTCGGCCTTAATTTGTAAAATCTTTTAGAGAATCACATAATATTTTAAGTAATTCAGCGATCACGATGCTGCGCCAACTATCGAATAGAATTTCATTTAAAGTTTCTAGAACAGTTTGATTAAATTTATAAAAGTGTAAATATAAAAATAATGAAAATAAGTAAAAAAACCTAAGTTTGCCATTTATGGTAAGTTTTTTAAATACAATTTTTATAAAGCGTTTAATTTACTATACCATATATTTCCAAGCACGTCTGGGTCTTTTTTTTTTTTTTAATAAATATTTATGTCCTGGTGGGTTCACATATGTTTACTGCTCACGAATAACTTTGTTTCAAGTTTTTTCTCCTACATTTAACCTACTTTCCAGACATCTTAAGCGTTTAATTAAAATTTTATTAATAGCAAGCTCGTAAGTAAATACTATTCTCGCAATTGTAGAAAATGTAAATATAAAAAGAACTACGATTGAAAGTTAAAAATAAATGAATAAAATAAATACAGAGAAATAAGAGTCTATTATAAATACTATTTTTGAACCTAAAGCTTATTAAGGCCATAGGCAATCCCACATAAATATGGAACAATGATCGAAAAAAAGAAATATCTATAAAATTTTAAAAGCCTAATTATTTAAAAGCCTAGAAAGATCAACCCGATAACTATCACCAAATGTCATCAAATGTTTCTTTCTTTCTTTTGCTTCTGCGATACTAACAACGATGACCTACCAAGGTACAGACCGAAGTTCGTCAGACACGTAATACATATGAAGAAAGCCTATACTATACTCATCTATATAAGGAACGGACATACATTTTATGATACGTTAAGCAGAAAATTGGTGCTAAATCAATAATTTCCAAGTTTATGTACGAAATGAATTCATAAAGAAAGAAAACTTAAAACTAAATAAAGTGCACCTCTTTTTACTTACCATAAGGGGTCAAGCCTAGTTAACGAACACGAAATTAGTAATCAACGCATTTATTGGAACAATTTATTAAGAATAAGATGGCGGCACAATTTTCTATCTGAAACAAGAGATAAAAACATTCTTAAAATGGAATTTAATATGCATTAATGGGGCTTAAAGGAACGATTTTTTGAAAATATTGATCCAAGAAAAAAAATGATGTCGATTTCAGTTAATACTATCTTTCGAAAAAATCGATCAACAATCGGTTATTACAGTTAATTAAAATAAAAAAAAATTTTACACGTCCCATCGGAGAGAGTTACTATGAAACCATACTTGAGACTTCAAAACATCAGGAATACGGCCAGCTCGAGAAAACATCGTCTCGACCAAAACTCGATTATATTTTTAGTTTTAGGAACGTTTCAGTGGATCTCTCATATAGATTTATGTAGTAACTTCACTCCGAACATCCACTTTTCGAGCCACTTAAAGAACTTGACTCTCCTGAAAAAACTTTTAGTTGTCATACTTGAATATTTAAGGGAACGTTTAAAGAGATAAAAAGAAAAATTGTGAGCGAATAGGTGTACACTAGATTTTTGTCAATTCGTTTGCATCATCCAAAAATACCAATCACTCGCAGATTTGATTGCGTCGTTCCCTCCGGCCCATGCATCTATAGATAAATTGAGTTGCTGTGTGCAACGTTTTCAGTTTATTTATTGATTTATTTTTATCTATAAATAGGCCACGCGAAATCAATTTCACCTTTCAAATATACATAGTTCCAACTAAATTTCAAATCGGTCATAGCTCGCAAAGTATTGGTGAAAATAGGGCGATATCTCTGATTTGTTTTCCTTTTATCGTTTCTATCTGTTATCTGTCATGAAGTTAAGAATATTGACGCCAAGATTCATTTGTTGTATCTTGCCTGTAGATAATCATAATTGCGTGGACTTTAACACCGTTTAGAATGCGAACTCTCACAAGTGTTCTCTACACATACTTCACATTTGTTAAAGTTAAAAAGGAAAGCATCTCCGAGTCAATAGGTAATGAGTATAAAATGCAAACTTTTTGAGGAAAGAACTAACTTACAAAAGTCAACGGTCTCTGTATTCAGTCGGTCCAAGTTAATTTAATGTTGTCATGTTGTTGATAAGTTGCAATTAGTAGGAAGACCAATTTTTTTACTTCTAGTTGCTTAAGCTGAAGGGCATTCACGATTCGCTTGAAGGTGATTATTGCTTTCATCCACCAAAGGATGGGTGTATACCCATTTTGTTCCAGAGATCCTATAAAGTAATTAATTAAGCCATGTCTGTTCGCCTTTGTCCCTGCGTGGTAGATGTTGTTGGCACCCTCCTATTGGCAAAAATGAAGATATCGACTTCAGAATTTGCCAAAAACATTTGAAGTCTTGATATTGAAAATGAGCCAAATTGGTCAGAGCAGAAGCCCGCTATGGAGCGTAAACTGAATGCTACTTCTATTGTTGGGTTTTCGCTCGTTACGCAAAAATTATAGAAGTTAGAAGACTGAAAATGTCCACTTTTACTTTACGAAACACTAAAGCCTTTACTTGCAAAAACGGGGAAAATCGGCCATGCCCACACAAAGCTACAAGTGATTAAATTTAATTTTTTCGCTTTTTGAGGTTTTACGTCTATTTATCACAAGGCAAACAACATAGAATGTTTAAAACACTATTTCGTTCATTCCTTAAACGAAGGTGCGATTATTTGGCTAAAAATGGGTTAATTCTAAAATGAATATGGTAGACATCGCGAATAACTTTTTTAATAATGTTCCGCAATATGGATATCAAATAAGAGAACTTTGAGAGTAGATTGCAAAAAGGATAGTGGTGGATATGCGAGATTCGGCCCCCGCCAAAAATAATTTTTTTACTTGTTTTTTCTCTTTTTCTAGTTCTTTACTTTTTTTCTTTTGCTTGTTATCAATTCATAGGTAGACTTATGCTTTGTTTAACTCAAGCGAATGTTTATTTGTAACTCAATTTTAGATATCTGGATATATAGATACACTACGTCCAGTGTGACACCGCTGAAGATGAGTTATTAATAAATTTTTTAACTCAAAAATATTACATACTCTATCAAAACCCTCAACATCTCGGTTTATAATTTAAAGTTACAAAAGCTTGTGACCAGACCTTTTACGTCCACCACTTTTGTCTTGAAGAAAAAAAGTAAAAGTACGAGACTCTGGGATTGTAAGTTCGCCCGTAGAATATATATGGAAATGTTTATACCCTGCGCCTCTTGTATTACAGGGTACAGTATTAACTTAATGCGGTCGTATGTAACACGCTAAAGGGCTTAAGATGGATCCACCTTTTATTATTATAGCGATCGATTAAAATCATTTTCTAAACCGATCAAAGCTTGTCTGTCCGTCTGCCCATGTGAAGTTTTGTTCAAAATTACAGTTCACAATTTTCAAGATATTTTAATGAAATTCGGTACAGTGTCGTGTTCTGGGCCAAGGACGAACACTATTGAAAATTGTTCGGATCGGTCCACTTTTTCGACAACTTCCCATATAACGCCCTATTCTGAAAAGTCATTATGTAGAAAAAATTCTAATTTTCAAAATTTCTCGGTAAAAATGCCTAAAATTTGGATGGGCTGGGGCAATTGTTGAACCTCCTCTCATATAACGAAAACTGAAATTCGCATTACAAGAAGGCATAATTTTCAATGTTTCACCACGAAAATTGTATCATAGTGAACAATGAAAATTATAACATAAAAAAGTTAAATGTGCCAATTTTGGACTATCTTGGCCTATTTTTTGGATTTTAGCCTAATAAGGTGTTTCACGAAAATTGATCCTTTATAGAGCAAAGAAGTCTAAGCTTTAACAAGTGGCGGTGGAAATTGACCCATAATATTATAGTAATTTCATACAAAAATGAACTCTACAAAATTTGGACCATCTACTCCTATTTTTGGATTCTGCCCTACGTAAGGATTAAACTTGTACTACATTAGTTTGCACATGAAAAATATGTTTTTACATAGTAACTAGATATAATTTTTGTGTTCTATTAATAAAAATAAGAATTTTGTTAGACATTGTGGTGTAGGGCATTTAATGGTCGGCCTTGGCCGACTATATTGTTCTTACTTGTTATTGTCGTGTCTTTTGTAGTTTATTAATAATGAGCGAAAAGCCTATTTTTTTTGATTTTGATAACAGAGGTATTCTCCTTTCACGTTTACGCATGTCCTTGGTCCGATATTGGCCATTTTCAATACTCTGTTTCAATATCTTTGCGAAGTTTCAAGCCAATTTTTGCGATCAGGAAATTAGAAACGGACTTTACACACGACAAACACGAGGACAGATGGACAAGCGGACATATTTGGATCGATTCAGCATTCGATATTGAAGCATGTGTAGTTTGTAGGATCTCTTCAGTTTCCTGTCTCACAGTTGTAAATAACGATACTATTTCAAAACTTGCTATAGGCGCAAATATCATACTCTTAGTGAAATTCCGTGCACGAAATCGAAAAATATAACAAAAGAACATTCTCGAAAAAAAAACTCAATGCTGTTCCCAAAAATAAAATGCACGTAGATCATATCTGCATTGATCGTTTATCAAGGAAATGCTTCTCATAGTCACCAATCTGTGGTTGAGCGAACATTTGAACAGGTAATCTCTAGTTTTGTAGCCGGAGTAAACAACAAACCGCTCGGTAATAACAAGCAAAATAAATCAGAAAAGCATGTGATTTTTTTGTTTCATTTATTGAAAAACTCGCTCGAAAACTGTTCTAATATCAATAACACAAATACAGGCAAAACCCTTTGTATTTTTCTGTCGAATCAAAGCTCTTCACATATTGAATTTGTACACAACGAAGACAGATAAAATTTTCATACTAACTCTCAGTTGTACTTAATATAATACAAGCGGATGCAATTATTTAAGGTTTTTGTTTATTTCAGTTTTGTTGATATTACAAACAAGTCGATACCGTTATTTGATTTTGCTAAATGCAATTAAGCGTAGCGTAGAGGTAAGAGAAGGCAAATAAGTTGGGTTGAGGTGCACCTCATGCGCCTATCATTTCAAGTAAATTTGTTAATTGAGCGTAGTATTGCTTTGGAGAATCTTTGGTGAAGATGATAGCGTGGAATAAAATTCGTTTTCACAATTTACCAAGTTACGGCTACTCGGAATTTGGAATTGTGGAAATACTCCAAAAATGCTTGTGCCGAATTCTTACTCTCTATGCCAATACTTGTGCCTTTAGAAACAGAAGAAGGATGGGAAGTTGCATTTATTGAAACGACACAAAATTCTACTCTCGTGAACGGTGACCACTGTAAAATATCACTACTGAACTGACATAGTTGGTATATAATCATCCTTAGGTTGTGGGTAAGCACATGTGAACAAAAAATCTTTACAAATTATAAACCATAAGATGTGACAAATCAATTTAATTAGATCAGATCAAAATTCACACAAAAAAAGGCATACGTGATTGCACTTGAGTGATTTCTAAATGCTATGTAGACCGTTATCTTTATATACGGAACATACACAAGATATGTCTGCTTTAGAGCGACTCGTGAATACCCGCTATCCCAAGCAAACGAAATAATAACTTTAGTACACATAGTAATTTTTGCACACGAAACTACGAACGTTTCCAATATATTGAAAGTGAGACTTCTGTCGAATTGGCACATGTGGAAATGTTGTTTGGCAAATAACGGCCGCAAAAGGAACAGCCACATGGCTTATTTTGCAAACTTCCTGAGAATTTGAAACCTCACTTTAGATATTATGAAGGCAGAACTGGTGTATCTCAAAGCTCTTATGATAAAGGTAAAGTGGTGTAGGGCACATTTTCCCTTACGTCCACAAACTACTCGCTCACTATTAAGTAAACAGTCTACCAAAAAAGTAAAATCAAATCGCTTTTCTGCCATCAATCGTTGCCATCTGGTCTTTCATGTATGCAGTTAAGTGACACTATGTACGTTCAGTAGCGGTCCTCGAATTCTTCATAAGAATATTAATTAACAGAAAAAAATTCTCTAAAAAACTAAAAATAATTGTCATTGCATACGAGACTGAATGGAATTTTAGTTATGTCAATTTTCTTCTTTCTTTTTCGTTTAGTCTCTTTTAATTTTTTGGTTCTACATGCTTGTTGGTGTTGAAGTAACAGCAAAACACACTGCTTCGAGATTTTCATACGTAATCATTCAGCAGACGTGTTGAAAACTCTATGCCTCTATTTATATAATTTCTTTTCATTTTCTCTGTGCGTAAAGAATTTGTGTTGATTTCCTCTTTCTTCTCTTTTCAGTTCTTCTAAATAAAAATTTTCTTAATGAATTCATTAATTTTTAAAAAAATTCTTTGTGTTTCTTCTCATCACATAGATCGACACTATTTTCATTCTCTGCACCCATAGATCGCCTTTCTTTGGAGCTTAGATTCCCTCCTCAGCAGGCATACCTAATAGGATGTGATATAAAAGATGGTGGTAACGAAGCTCTGCCTGCAATACAGTAGAGAGAATTTTGTTGCCTGTCGACCTTGATATTTCGTTAGTTGGATCGCTCTTCAGCTACCATCCGACTTAATCTTAGCGCTGTTCGATCCAATTTTATACGCTTGGAATGACGTCTACTGTTTATTTAAAATTACTTGCAACGAGACCAAATTGGTAGATTTATAGTCGATTGTAGTCGAATTTCGTAACATCTATAAAACGGATATACGGTGTAAACCAATTGTAAATTTTTAAAGCAAACATTTTCGCTTTTGCTTATTAAATGATTTGAAAACTCTAGACTGTGGAAAAATTCATTATCCGCAAAATGTTTTTTTCTATAAATTTCGTACTTTTTTCAAAAGAGACTACCTGCGTACTACCAGCACCTGCTGGGATGTCACAGCGTAATGTTTTACGTGATCATCTGTAACTTTTCTAATACTAACAGTTGTGCTCACTTACAGCATTTTGAAACAAAAATATGTTATTGCGGCTTCATCAACACGATTTTTAAGTAGGTATGAAGCGATTTGAAAGCTTTTAGAATTTCTGCCACGAGACTAAAACTTTGATATGAAGGGTTCGAGGAAAAGAAATAAGGAAGAATGTTTGAACATAAATGATCGGCTCATTTTTATAGAAGAGTCGACAAAAAAAGACTATTGCGATAGAAGAACTTGTTTGTAGTACCTATCCAAACTTTAACTTTACCTTAAAACAGAATGTTTGAAACCGTAACGCGGCGTAACTCACAATTTACACTTTCTTCGCGCGCAAAAATTTGCAGTACCTTTAAAACAAGAATCTCTTGTGCAACACTTAAGATATTTTCGACTCGCCTCGATTTTTCGAGTTAATGTGAACATTTTTTATTAATGAAAAACTGCCCTTTTTTAGTCAAAAATTGAACTTTTTTTATTCGAAAACTTACCAAAAACACAAAAATCAGTATATATAAGAAGTCCTCCGTGTTGCATCAAACAGAGATATATGGATTAAATAAATTGTTTTTTAAATCAAAGGTGGATCAGTTGGGCTGGAAGTGTCTTCAGAGAACAGTTGAGAATTTTTCTTTTTAATGTTCATATACGCCTTCTAACTTCGCCATACATTATTATTCTATTACCCTCCCTCCCTTCCAAAAAAAGCGTCAAAAAACCTTCGTTAGTCTTTGAAAATGCCTTTGCGCGTTAATATCAACTATTTTGCTAGCAAGTACCAATGCCACAACTAAATTTCTTGCTATTTAGTCCGTCCTGACCTCATCGAATAAATCAGAAGGAGAATCAGCAGGTAGGATACCAGCCTTGAAGACGAAAGAGAGCCATTGTCATGCTTATCAGCATATTGCATCTTTTCTTTTTCTTGATGCGTCCACTGCATCAGTTCTTATACGGAACGTCCTGCGATGACCGTAACGTTGCGTTTGAGGAGCTCGTCCCTGATAAATACAAAGCATGACCATGAGACCAACTTATCGAAGTTGGACAACGTTATTGCGGATTTTTTGACAGCGGCGATCTATTGCTGATTTCCAAAAGCACTTCCTTAACTTAAAGAGGAGACCTTCAAAAAGATGTAGCGTCATTTGGCATGTGAACTTTTTAAGCTCAATACTTCAAAAGCAACAAAGTTGTTCGACTAAACCCGAATCTTCTTTAGGGGCCTTATACAAAATTCGAAAATAGGAAATTTCGAGCTTATCGCACTTTTGTATAGCTACGATGTTATATTTTTCTACAGGTGCTGTAGACTCATTCACGGAGCCCACAGAATCCGTGTGTAATTTTTTATTCTCGTATCTGTTGTAAGTAATTTGTTCCACTTTGTGCATCAACTTGCGTGCAAGAACTTGAATTCTTCTGCGAACCGGGAGAACGAAGCTTCATTACCAGATGGGTATACTTAGATTGATTTCGTGCTTAAAATTGATCAAAAATTTGTGTACTTTAAAGGGTGTGAAGATATATGTAAATTTAACTAGCGAAGGCACAAAATTTTCAGTTAAATCAAGATAGAGTTAAAATAGAACGTGTCCAGATTTTGTTTTTTTTATATAATAAACGAAGCATGTCTTTATGTTAATTAGTCAAAACTTGGTAAGAAAAAAATTTTATGCTATGTCGAATACAAAAGTGAAAAAGCGAAAGTTCACTTAGCCACAATGGCCAAACTAAGTACCGCAAAAAAATGAAATTAACATCACGTGAAAAATTTCACGTTCACGGTCTACTATGTATAATTTGTACTTAGTTTTCTTCGGAAAAATTTTTCTTCATTCTTTAAAAGTTTTTCTAGTGGCAACGTTTGGAAGGTCATTGTGGTGAAACCAAGTGCTCCGAAAACGAGAAGCAGAGGATCGTCATAAAAATCATGAAGTAGATCTAGTAAACATTCCAAATAACTTGTAATATCTGGAAGATCTCACAACAATACTGATATCAATTATACGCAAAAAAATTTGAAAATGTGTGCGATTTTTTAGCAACAAATTTCTGCAAGGTTTCGCGTTCACCGTAAACATTTTAGAAGCTAAAAATCAAACGTATTACGTACTTATAGATAATGTAGTAGTAAAGCTTACTTGCTTGCTTGACTAATAATATTTCTTTAAAGGAAAGAAAGAAGACTAAAATATCTCTTTATTAGTTATTGAAATGGAAATGAATAAATAATCTTATCTGAAAGTCTAGGTATGAGTTCATGGAATTTAATTTTTATTTCTTTACGATACATGAAGTCAAACATTTACACGAAATTGCAATTATTGAACACTTGTTACCAATTGTTTAAATAGTAACGAAACTTTTTTGTTGTTTTATCAAACAATGTCGTTAATGACAATTGTCGAAATGAATACAGGGAGAATGACAAAATATTGCATTTCACAATTATATGAAATATATTTTTGCAGCCACTAGCAAAACTTGGGGGTTCAATAACTTTGTTACAACGTTTGGAGCGCCGAAAAGAATGGTTCAGAAATTCCGCTCTGACACCGGGTTTAAGTTTCGCAAAAATATTGTATGTTCTTGAGGGCAGTTAGTATAGAAAACGGCCGGCTCGGTCAATATGGAAATCCATAAATTGAGAAAATTATTGTCTTCGAAATTCCAAAAAATTTGTTCTTATAAACCGCACCAGGTAAAACAATAAAAATCTCCTTGTACATTCCATGAGTAATTGTACAACGTCCGTGTAAGCAGTCGGTCACGCCCACTTAATATTACAAGTTATCGAAATTTCATTTTTTAAAGATAGATGTGATGCTGATGCGTACGCAAGATTCGGTTTTAGTCGAATATAATATTACCACCTGCCTCATTTTTGTTTTCTGATTCATTTGATTGTTGATTAAAATGTTAACATTTCTTGAGCTCTTATCTTTTACCCAGACTTTGTGCCAGCGAAAGGTTCTACGTATTCAAAATAAGAGCCGCCAAGGAGTGGGAGTCTATCTTTTCCTTAACAATTCTCTTAATATTGGTGTCAAAAAAGATCTCTACATCAAAGAAGGGCGGGCAGGGACAGGTTGTCTTTTCCCTAACAATTCCCTCGATGTGGGAATCAAATAAAAGAACTTATAGCGTTGAACGCTTAGAAACGTCATGTCATGCAGAACAAAAACTAATTCTCTGATATAGAAGAAATGGGCTGTACAAAGTTAGTTGAGTAGAAGCCTTGTAATAACAAGCCAGTCATAGAAATCTACAGAAAAAGACTTTTATCGAATAGAAAATACTAATTAAATAAAAAAATATATTTTTTTTGGAGTGGAAAGCCACTGTAAGTTTTTCAGAACATATATATCTCTTTTTTTTGGCCTAATATATGCTTGAAGCTCCGAAAACGTGGGGGAAATTTCATTATCTGAGGGAATTTCTTGTTTGAAATTCCGGCTTTTCTCCAAACACTCTGAAAAGAGTGCTTGTGTCAAATGAACACCTGCTAGGACGTTGCACTCTATTGTGTTACTTATTTAATTTCAATACATGGATTAGCGTTTGCTAATACATTAGCAAACGATGTTTAAAATTATTTTATGAACAAAAAAATGTTAGTGAAGTTTCGCCAAGATATGAGCCTGAAAGCGATTCGAAAGCTTTCCGTTCTTCTGCCAAGAAATCGAAAGTTTAGCATGAATTTTATGAAAATAATCATGAACTCGGTTATACAATTGCAAATTTTCCCGTTGTTTTCTCAGTTATTTTGCAACAAATAAAGTGTAAACAGTGAGTGCTCGTCTTTGACAGATGCAACAACAGCGGTACCTCATAGCGAAAAGACCATCGAGGAAAGAGGGTGAGGAAATATATATTAGAATATGACCGGGGGGAGGGGAAAGTAATAAGAAATATATTCTCGGAAAGACCATGCCTATAGCAGATCTAAAAATTTGAATGTCTTTCTCCCGAATTTTGCAAAACAGACCGAACCAAAATGTGTACAATTTTCATCATTTCCACTCCAATTTTGCAATGTATTCAAAGTGACTTTCTCTATAGGAATGTAAAAGTTTGTCCTGTTTTGAGTTAAAAATTCAAGTTCAAATTTTCATTCAAATGAGCGCCAATCTCCTAAAAAGTAACATTTTTCACAACCCCCTTGGATTTCTCTAGCTGTAGAGGACCCCTTCAATTAACACTAGAACTACCTATGTTTTGCTATACCGATTTCTACCCATCCCTTGAATCTATTTTTTGCCAAATTGCCAGAGTCGCACAAATAGCGATTGATTAAGAAACCAAGGTTAGAAAATAATTCAGATCCACCCAAGTGATCGACCGTAATAGATTAGAAACTAGGACAATCGCCGATAATTTTTGAGGGCGTGAACATGTTTCTGGAAGCTCCGCTAACTGGTGCATCCCCAATTAACAATAAAATATGGGTTCTAATAGATTCTAAGGCATATTAGCATTGTCTTAATTATATATAATGAATTGAAAATAATTTGGAATTGAAATGTATTACGTATACACAGGATCAAAACGGCATACTCAGTAGATTTGGTGTTAAAGATATTTTGCGACAATGGCTACGGCGCTGTTACTTTTTGATATTTTTAGAAAAAAAATTGTTATTAACAGTGGAACTAGCAAACACATAATTTTCATCCTTTTTAATTTTCGACCATTTGGGTTTCGCAAAATATCTGCACGAGATCAAAAGTTATAGACGAAATGTTGGAAACTTGAACAGTGTTTTTTCGATGTTTTCTCAGTGCAGTTTCTTCGTCAATTTTGCAACTGAGCGACTCCATAGTAAAAGGGGATCAAAATAGTCGCTTTTGATGGAACTATAGAATATTATTACCCGAGCTTTGGCCAAATGATCATAATTTTCGATTTCCTAACAAGTAGACCTACCCCCTCCCGCCGCGTTAATAAGTCAACTAAAACGATCCGAATAACCGGATCAATTAAACAACACGATCGTACGATTTTCACTACTTCAAACTCTGTAATTATTTTTTTTAGTTCATACCACTCTAGTTAGTTTTCTCTTCTCAGTTGAACAACAAAAATCAACTTTTAACTTTGGCCACAAGTTTTTTTGTGTTGTATAGCCGTTATGGTTGCTATTTTATTGTTTTTGCTTTTTTTTTTGTTCATTATTGGACTAACTGCATAATAATGCACATTGCTTTTCTTAAAGACTGTTACGCCCCTTTTTCGTTGTACTTGCTGTTATGCTACAAATGCAATCACATTGCATTGCAAGGCAATCAAGCTTAGTCGCACAAACATGCTCGGTCAATGTGTTTGCGTATTTACGTGTGTGTACGTGTGTCTATTCCTAAAATGATATTTATGTGTTTGCCTCCATAAGTATCTGCATGATATTGTGTGTTACCTTAGTTTTTCTTTTGTTATGTATTCTCCTGGTTTTTTCTATGCTATGTTTTCCTTAGTTTTGCAGCTAAAATACCGAATTAATGTTGAAAGATGTCGGTTATGTAGTTTCTTTTAGCAATCATGCAAGTTGCCAAACAAACATATACAAAACAAAAACTACTCATATATCAAATCATATGTTACAAGATGCCTCACTAACGTCATAAGTGTTCAGTAACTTTGTCAGTGGTTAATGTACAAAGACGTTATATGAATGCATTGTGTCTATGGATTCTCCATCTACTTATGTATGTACACATGAAGATATGTGGGTTATTCCATTATGATAACCAACTTCACATCAACGCTGCAGCAAAACTAACGGGAGTTTCATCTATCGTGCGTGGAAACGGCAACTAACTGCATCAACTGAGATAGACAATGTCTGTCTACTGTCGTTCTGAGGGGTTCTTTTTTGACATTTTCCATATTGAATACGTTTCCGATGCTTTTAACCTTGCGTGCTTCGCCTTTAAATCTATTTAATCGTTCCAGCAATTGGCAAAATGTGCATTTCAAAGCATGTTACAAATATGAAAACACTTAAGGGAAACGCTCTGAACATATTATCACATTATACGAACTATTCTGCAAGCTGTTATGAACCACCAAGTGAATGGTGTAATATTGCCTGAATAATGAATAGCGCCGCTAAGGTCTTAAAAATACGTCGTCTAACATATTAGTTATATCGTTTATTTTCGTTCTTGTAAAAATACCTCTTTTCCCTGGTTATCTCATAGTTTAATACTTACTTATTTCTGTTGATGTCCTCCTTACTTACGTCACATATAAGTATACTTTAAAGTCCGGAAGCTAAAACAACTTATGTCAAAAATTTCGCTTAATTTCTTTATTTATAACAAATTTTACGTTTCCCATACGAGGGCACTCCTAAGGTCGTCTGCCAGTTGATTTTGTTTTAAATCCCGTTTTATATGTTGGTTTCTTAATTTTGGTTACAAACGGGAATTTCAAGCAAAATATTTGCTATGAGTTAGTAATGATCGTAAAAGTCTTAAGAAAGCCTAAATAAAGATCCACGAAGGGGGCAATATTGGAAACCCTCACAACGGTGGTAATGAAAAATTTTCCTCTATATCATGCCGTGAATGGTCCAGTATATTAACACGTTTTTATACTTGCTCACGCATTTGAGTTCGTGTGAAAAGAATGGCATTTTGATAAAATTGAGATCATCACAGGAAATTAGTAAAAAAAATTCAAGACAATTTCCAAAAAGATTGGACGAAGACTTGTCATAAGCGTATTCCTAAAGAAAAAACTACATTAAAGATCATCATCATCTTCTTGATTGGCCGAAGGATATTTTCTACAAAGGCAAAAATATATTTCAATCGCAAAAAACTTTAAAGACAGTGAAAAGTTAATTCCTTATTAAATCGTGTCTCGTGCCACAATTCTGTTTACTAGTCAGCGTATTACCACACTGGAGCGAATACTCCCGCATTAAAAACGGCCAGCAAGCATTTAAGAATCTTTCGAAATTAGTTCTTGAATTGACGCGATCGATTAATGCAATGTTTAAATCGTGATGAATTCCCGATAAGCGTACTAGATTCAAGATGTCTTCAGCGCGGGAATTTTTCAATTTCAATTTCAATTTTTCAGCTCATATTGTGGCGACAGGGACAACGTGACCACGTTTCCCATACAATGTCACCTACATAACAATGTAACGATCTAAATAAATCCATACTTACTTAATAGTTATTTAAAACAGAGCTGATTTATGTTAAACTGGAGCAGATGGTTCAATCCATCTAAATATCTTACCAGGGCTGTAAACAATTTTTATATTCACAGTAGATTAAGAAGGCGCTATTGTTTGTCGCCAAGAGATATACAGTTAAAGCTTTACAGTCTTGCCCTCCTGTCCGGCCTTCTCGTTATCTCTTAGATACAAATATCAATATTCACAAGACTAAGACGAAAAACTGGTGGCATTACAAATTTTTTATCTGTTTTTAAAATAAAATTAGAAAGCGAAACTGGGTCGGTTACGGCTTAGCATGAAAAGAACGTAAATAAATATGTCCCCTATAGAATCGATTTACTTTTATTTAGCCTGCGCTTGGGAGACAGACGTATAGTTGGGCCACGTGTTTTAAAACTAAGGGGATGATAAATGCCCTACGTACATTCTAAAATTGCATCGGGTTAGTTGGAAGCTACTTTCTGCATTAAAAACCGGGCAAAGAGTGCTTGATAAAGCCTGGTTCTTCCATTTTTCTACCTGCAATCGTTATGTTCGTGGAAAGCTCCACATATGTGTTTATTTTAACTGCGTGATAATCTTAACCAAGTGTGAAACAAATGCTTCGGCTTATAATTCATACGTGTACGAGCATGATCGCATACACGACCATACGTTGTTTTATCCGTTAGGTTTGTAATTTAATCCGTTTCTTTTCTTAGTATTTGCTTCTTCTAAATTCATAAAGCAAAAAATGTTTACTTTGCAAGTTGTTGTTATTGTTATATTTTTCTGGCAAATTAAGATTTTGTTAGGAACGTGTGTCATCGACAAAGACCCTTAAACACTTATCCCCGCTCTACACTCCCCGCTCGATCGGTTTTTTCCTTGTTAAAGAAAAGCTTTACCATATGTTTGGTAACCACATACTTAGAAAAATATCTTATAAACTAACACGTTTGGCGGTTTAAACTATCGCTGTTGCATGGACATGTACATGCTTTGCTATTTTGTTATTTTATTCTCTTTCACTAGACAGATGTTAGCTGTGGTGTTATTTTGTGTTGGAATTTCTACCACTTTTTTCTCTTTTGTTAAAGTATTTAAACATTTTTTCTTCTTTTTCTAATATCTTCTCTTAATGCTTACAATTTAATGCAGTTTTTTGTGAGTTGCATTGTGTGCACAAAATATCTAGTTTGGTTTGTTATGTTGCATTGTATTGCTATCAAGTTTATCACACCATATAATGATCATTATATTGACATATTAAAAGAAAGTATTTGTGTTGTACAAATATGTACATGTGTTCATCATCTAAGTATGTGTACACATCATACTGTCGTACGAACACTTGCATGCCTACGATAGTTTTTTAAGCGTAATTGCGGTGTTGAGTTGACAATACATTGCAAGTTCAAAAAACTCTACGAAATTTTTATTAATTTTTCGCTTTTTTTTACTGTTGTACTCAATAAATAAATTTCGATCATGATGAACATACAGTTTAGTCATAATCATTATTGCAATTATTGTCACGCATAAAGTGAAAATTTACATAACGTAAATTTATCAAAATGTATGTATAAATATTGTATATTGTATATATATATATATATATATATATATATATATATATATATATATATATATATAAAATAGAAAAATTAAAATCATAATTGAATTGAATCGATCAGATGGAATAATTCAATCGAATAACCGATTCAATTTTTTTCATTTGAAAATTGTTTCGTCAAAATGTTGTGGATCCAGTTAGTTTATTTCGCTGAATAGGGCAATCAGTTTTACTATCGCAAATTTTCAAATGCGTAAATAGATGTTTTTGCAATAATGACTTCTTTTGACCGCATGGAAAACTGAAGAACGCACAGCTAAGCAGGAGTACTTAACCAATACCTGAAGTCACTCTTATTGGCTAACGTCAAAAATGATTATTCACATTTTTGGTTCAGCAAAAGTATGCACATTCTTGATTGGAATGAGATTCTGCGTTGATCAAGATGATATGTCCGTCCCTCTTCCATCGGAGTGTGTGAGTTTCAAAAACATTGTCCCGGCCTTATAAAAATAAGATACCAATTTCAATTCGCCAAAAAAATACTGCACGCATGGTCCACACCGATTAAGGGATTTGGATACAGTTTAAAATAAAGCGAAAACATTTCCTTCCCCACAAGCGAAAGGGATTGAACTTTTTTCCGCTACCCATACACTACACTAGGCACAACGATCGAAATTTTCACACACATCTTATGAATGATGCTCCAGTACTTCTACAAAGACTTGGTAGGATCGACCACTAAGTAAAGAAATGTAATTTTTTCGATTTTTCAGTCCGCCCACAGATAAATATAATTTTCTTACTTCCCTTTTTTTAAATTTTTTAACATTTTTTTAAATTTTGTATTACAGTTGTAGTACAGATGAACGTTTAAAACCAAAAATATCCGAGAAACAATTAGTTCGACTCGACATATTTCACAGATATATACGGTTCCAAATTTTAAAAATTTTAAAAAAGCAATTTTAAAAATTTTGATAAAAGGAAAGAGTGGGACAATGATCTCCTTTATCCTGGTGGTAGTAATCCCTGCTGCTATGAGAGAAATTGAAAGTTTCCGCAAGTTCGTTACCTACGCATAACATTTAGTAAGACTGGTAGCCTATTTGTTTAAGTCACAGCCAAAATGAGAACATGGGGAATTCAGTGTATTTATTGGCTCTTCTTAAACACTGAAGACGGTCGAGTTTTCTACATCTATCGAGTTTTCCTCTACTAACGAAAAGCAAAGTAACAGCGCCATACGCTCCTTTCTACGCTTGTGCGTTTAAGACTTCGAAACACTTTCTAAGTAATTGAACTTTTATCTTTGAGCATTAGGTTATGTTAGGTTAGTTTCTAAATGCGTTTATTCGAATAGATTTAATGGAGTTATTTACTTGAAAAGGAAAACGTACTCAGTGTTTACATTAAAATTTAAATTAAATAAATTAAATAAATGTTCTCCCATCAACCAGTTGTTATAAACGCTGTAATGCACTCTTCTTGTTTGCAGTTTACCGCAATATTACAAAAAAAAAAAAAAACTCTATACCATATTTCTTTAATTTATGATATTAAAACAATTGTTTTCTTTGTTGTTTTCTATGTATAGCTTACTCTGCAATAACAGGCACAAATATTAAAACAGAAATGGTATATAAATAATATTATCTTTGTGAAGTTTTTATGGTTAACAGAGATCGTGATAAGACAACCAGAGAAAAACTAAGCATATGCAAATAACCATAATATTTACCATAATAATAAAACAAATATAAACTTTCATTTGCTTTACGACGGAGAAAGACAACAACAATAGCAAAAAATGAATTAAGCTATATTTACGGTTACATTTGATATCTTCGGGTATATTAATGAACGTAAGCATGATACGTACAGCCGAGCTAAGCTATAAAAGCAAACCGACACACAGACAGGCCAGCTGCCTTTAAGTAGGTGGATAATGTATGTGCGCTGTGTGCATACATGTTAGAAGTGGAGAAAAAGATGGATACGTTAATAATAATCTGTTTTGTTTATACGTTTGTTATATACACTTTAAGTGGAGAATTTAACACTCTAATGTGGTATAGTCTTATATATTAATATCATAAAATACAACCAAAAATTTTTAAATTTACTTAAATGACGTGTTTTTTCTTTTTTACAATTGTCTTTCATCGCTTTCTTCGTTGCGTTTTCATTCATTTGTGTTGTTGACAATTCATTTTATTTATTTATGAATATTTATTAACGAAAGAATTGTAATGAATATGTGCCAGTTTTCTGCGTGATTGCACAAATATAGGATTCACATTTGCCCTTTTTATTAACTAACTCTATAAGCGCGTATATATACTATATATAGCAAACAAGAAAATCATATTCGACTGTACATCTGAATCTTTAATATCAATTTGTTGAACTCACTGATGTGTATTGTTCAACTAACGAGTCCAATTTCCGTTGTTCGCTTTTGAAAATGGAGATGTCGACAGTTTGTGCTCTACTACGGGCGTCTTCTTTAGCGGATTTGCACCATTTTCAAGTTGTAGAGATTTTAATGTTTTGCCGTTTTGAAGTCCATATATTTGCGAGCAAACCTATGCTTACCACAGACAACCTACACAGGAGCTCAGAATTTGATGCTAATCATGACTATATATACTTTATGAGATTCCTGATAGGAAGTCATCTTCCGATGATAAGCAGGAAAAGGAAACTGGGTTTCCTAAAAACTTTTATTAAAAGAATGAACAAAGAATTACCAGGAATATTCAATCACAATCCGAAATTGATTGTTGTTGTGTCACTGTGCATAAATATGATCGAACTCATTCGTTGTTGCAAAGCATATATTTCGACCTTTCTTTTGTCAAGCATATATTTTGAAATTTTTTCATTGTCTAAGAGATGGTAAATTGCATCGGGTTGCGAGTAGCTACATTGCTCCTAAGTTCACATTTGGTCTATCATATCGAGAGCAATAATGCCCAATCGTCTTCCCAAAACATATATTACACTCAGCTGATATTCCAACTGGATCGAGAATTGAAGATGAAATGTTTATAGTACGGCGATTTTTCTTCACAGTTTTGACTTAACGTGTATTGCTTCATCTTTGTGATTGTTTATAGTACACATACTAACAGCCACGTTTACAGCTAAATTCTCCACACAATGCTGTCTCATAATTGTTTATTTTGTGTACATCTTGGGAAATAGAGTTTAAAAGGAATTAAGAGCAGAAAACTTCTGCCCTGAATGATTTTACTTAATACCTTCCGGTGACACTGAAATTTTTCTAACTAAATGGTTTAACTCGCACAATTCAAACTCTGACGAATAAGTTGCATATTAATTCTATTTATTAAGCAAAACATGCCCTTATCAATGTGTGAAGTTTTCTGCTAATATCGCATAATTTCTAAAATCCTCGGAACAACATTTATCCTTCAACTTCAGATAGCAGGTTATAAAAAAGGGCGTTTCAGCTACATAACAACTGCTAGCATATTACCAGACGAACCGCATCGGTGTGAATATTCAATCTATGTGGAAATTTTCAACTTTGACGCAGGAAGGTGATCTCACTCAACTCGCACTCAACTGTTTATCTCAGAACCATGAAAGAAAATAAATACAGACTTAGCATCCAGCATTTACTCGTCCCATGTTTTAGAGATGACACGGTAATATTAAGATACTCAAATTCTTCCAGCGTGGTTGTAGAACTATGTGCTTTGCTGATTATAGACTAAGAGAATATTCGTTTTAATCGACAAATATTTTTTGCCAGAACATGCTATACAAAATTGATAACGAGAATGCGATTAGATTTGAAATGTACGTCGTATGCGCATGTTATTAGTAATTAACAAAAACTATTTCATCATAAAACTATTAGTGTGGTTTTTTTTTCTATTAGACTAAACGTCGACACTAAATAAGAAAAGTTGTAAAGCCTAATGTCACCTATTACTGAATGAAACCGGTATATAAGATGGTATGATATGTAAGAAGCGAGAAAATGTTTTCCCCGTCCACTTGGTAGAATTTATATCATGGAAAAATTATAGAATTTTGGGGATGAAGATGAATAGTTGATGTAAATTATATTATAGCAAACTCTGTCAGTATATGCTTCTCTGTGTACCTGCATGTACGTTTACTTACGTGTGCGTTTGGTTGGAACGCAAGTAATATATACTTATGTACGCACAGGAAAGAATATGTGGTTCTAGAGTGCGTTAAAAGATGTTAAAATGCCAGCAACAAGGAGAACTGCTCACTAAATGACTAAATATCCACCCACCGTGTGGTTGTTGACTTTTTCTCTTCTAGTTAATTTATACGCCAATATGTTTGGGAATATAAAGTTTATTGAGGTCACACTCTTTACAGATGTGTATAAAAAACACAAGACACATACAGACATGCACAAACGCACACAGGAATAAGATGCATAGTATATTTCAGCAAAAGACTGCACTTTACAATAATCATGTCATGTGACAATAAACGACAACAAATTGCTGCAGAAAAGTTTAAAAAGGTACCTATATATATATATATAAAGGTACCTATATATATATATATATATATATATATATATATATATATATTTATTTTATATATATATATAAATTCTCTCAAAAAAGTACCGGAAATGGTCGGACACATCTGCTCCTTAAACTTCAACATGAATAGAATTTCTCTCAACAGAGACATATGCATAGAGGCAAAGTGACTAACTGAAAATTATCTCTAATGGAACAACATAAATCACCATGAGACGAGCGGGCCTAGTAGATATATCCTGGATCATCTGCTAGAAGCATAAAGGACACCTTCTCAATGGCACTGTTTCCATTTTACCCTTATTTTTCTACTTCGGGAAGATTGAAGATCGAACGAGCGGAACGAGGTAAGTGCTGAAGCTCTTTCCCTGGCTTACAGTTCAAGCCAAAAGAAAAAAAAAACAAAACCCAATTACTTTTGAAAATACCGAGAGCCATTCCTGGCACTTTTTCTTCTAAACCTACTCACATATATAGACAAACTCTACAACTTTCTGGATTATATACATTTCCCATTTTACAATAGGGAAAGACAGCAGATTTTTTACGTCGTTTGAATTGTTTACTCAGCAGCCTTTGCTGTTAAGCCATCGTATCTATACATACATATGTTCAATCTACGTACATACAAAGTGTACTTCAATGTAAAAAATTTCAAATTGGTAAAGATGTAGATGGAAAGAGACAAACTAAATGAGAGCAAATATTGAAATTTATCACTATGAGATTGCCATCATTAACAGAGAGAGAAAAAGAGAGCGCGCGGACGGGTAAGAGAGACGAAAAGAAGAAATGGAAGAAGAGTGAAAGTACAATTTCTTTCATATGCACGCGTTACTGGGTATGGGAAAAATAGGTTACAATTGAATTCAGTTCACTGTGGAATTTATACATTGGGAAACGACAGAACAAATTTACTTCAATTTATTTTGCGATTTGCAACAACTGACAACTAATCAATGAAGATTTGCAGTTACCAGAGGGATGTTTAGAGTAAACGTAAAATATATTCAAAAGGGCAATCTGTTCGTTCACCACACTAAGCTCTTGTGTAATTGTTTTATTACACTCACATTAATTTTAAATACAAAATTCCTTTACTTTTCGCCAATAACTTTCGTTGAGCAGAGCTAGTCTTATAGAAGGAAGTAATAAACGGTAGCCAAGCCTGCAAAGCGGTCTTTCGTTTAATGGGGTCTATAGTAATCTTTCTTTTTTTAAATCTTTTATTTCCCAAGGCATGTAAACTTTATGGTCTGGCAGAGAAAAACGCTGAGATTTAAGAGTTTCGATTGTTTTTTGGTAATGCGAATAGCAGGATTAATTAAAAAAATTTTTTATTCAAAAGTTTAGTGTTGACAAGCAAGGCTTTGTACGCTAAGAAATAGGGGGATCAGTTGTCATAATATATGCCAAATGCAACTGAACAAAAGTTCTGAATAACATAATAACGCGTCGTTATAGAGAAAGGCCAAACAAGTAGTTAAACGCGAGCGAAATGTGAGAAATCGACATTAGTAAAAATAAGCACAGTAATGAGTATAAGTTATTTGAGGGAGAATAGGGACAGCTCTCCATATTCAATTAGAGTATGTTGTACTTTAGTAGGGAACAAGATCTTCGTAAAGTTTAATCCTGCGAAGATAAACGCATCATTTAACGTCCGAAGATGCTAAATTCATTGAAGCCAGTGCGATACCATTCCATTTTGATCATGAAAAAGCAAAGAAAATGCGTTGATCACGTGGAACGTGAGAGGCGCATCGAACTGACTGCTTCTACGCCCCGCCTTTCAGGCGCCGAAGGAAACGAATAATTCGCTTTCTATCTTCTCTTAAATATAATTTGAAAAAATATGTCTACTAAACGTTTCAAGATCGTTCCGAAATCATCCAAATTATTAAGAAGTGAATTCGGTGGCATTGCCTAGCGCTAGCCACAGTTTGCACATGTATTAAGAATTATATAACATAAGAATAGTGCTTACGAAGAAGGGTGGACATAAGCATTACTTTAGCTTCTCGTGTTACACACCATATCTGCGACCAGTTTAGGAGATATTTTTTGAGAAATTCATCCGAACAGTAAGTCATTATTAAAAAGATCATCCGACTAGACACAGAGCCAATAGATGTATTTTAAAATCTACCAAAATTACATTTATATTGTTTATTTCGTTCAAATATTTCCAATTTATCATACGTACCCTGTAATAGCTTTTTTTTTAGTTCACAAAATACTTAATAAAAAATATATAAAAGAAATTTTTTTGTTTTGAACGGAAAAAGAACAATTAAATCGCAACGGAAATGGAAGCTTCGAAAAGAGGGCAAGCCTCAAAGAAACAAACGAACTGCCATAGCATCGGCACTCAAGTTAACGCCAGAGATCTGATTACAACGTTCGAGCAATTGTGTGAAGAATCGTCATCAACCTTTGATAAACACAATCAGGCCATTTTGGGACGTAAGAAAAAAAAATATACTAACATTTTTATAGGCGGTGAAATTGTGAAGACTTCACAGGAAAGATTACAGCAGCCGATACCCTATTGCTTTGGTCCACAAACAATACGCAAACGTAACCGTCCTCCACCCTAAAACGTTTAGCAAGAGACTTGAAATCTCTTTAGGACTTCGTTCGATTTGTTGTTGCAAATAAAAAATTTTGAGTGAACGCAATATTGGTATATTATCTTTAAATAAATAAAAAATTAAAAATTATGAAAGAAACTAAAAAAATGAAATGAAATCAATGAGAGAGAGCTTGTACATTGCCCGTACAACTACTGCATACGCCACTGCAACTTTTAAAATCATGTACAGTGTATATCGACCGGTGACAAATTCCATTCACTGTCTATTAGGGGGATGCTGTTTCCGAACTTCGTCCAGCGGCCCACAAAAAATATTAAACGTGTTACGTCTATAGCTGCTCTGTACCATTATCCTTAAGCAAATTTGGAACCGCCTCTTTTTTCCGTATTTTAGATATCATTTTATACGTTACTTCCTTGAATAAAAAGATCGTCCGAAACAATAAATATTGAACTAAAAAATCTTAAAAAGACCGTCATGATTTCTATAGGAAATTCACCAATTATTCTGGGGCTTAGTCACTCATCATGGAAGAAAATCATGCAGCACTGAATAGTAGATGCTTTGAGCAAACGGATTGTTTTCAAAACATATTCCAATTTCGGAGACGACATTGACAAGAATTAATTGAATGCCGCAAATGAAAGTAAGCTTTCATAGCAGATTGGATGCTTTGCAAATGTGTGGTCACTCTTTGAAAGCTTGCATTTTTTGATTCGTTGATTTTGCAAGTTGATCTTGAAGGAAACAAAGAGCAAGCAGCAGAGATGTGAAGAGATCCCATGTTGATGAATAATAATAATGTTGTGACCTCCTACGATAAGAAAATTATAATTAATAAGATGTCGTTTTGCAAAATTTTGCATCGCCAGAAATCGGTCCATTGTCCATTTTCGAAAATCAACAATCGGTTCGCACCAGTGTCGTAAAGACCTAAACTTCTCAACACTCTTCTACTTAGATTAAGAAACTTTTCATTTTATCCCCAAGAAGTGAAAAATAGCTCAAATGAAACCCATTTCCAACCAGGGCCTCTCCTTTGCACATAATAATTTTCAACCGATTAGCATCCTACTATAAATTTCCATAGTGCTTGAAGTGTACTGGGCATAATGCCCAGTCCGGCTTTCCACCTGGAGCTTGCACATCGAAACTTTTAATCATTCAATTTTGGTAGAAGCTGGGTTCTTGTTGCTCTTATTTAACGAAAGCATTTGACAGAGTCCCATAACTAAGCTTATTTATAAATTGTATGATAAATGCAACTTTTCCCAGGGTGTTTATAAGCTTATGTGGGCCTCTATCTCGGATCGTAAACAGTGGATGGCTCTGACTCTTCCCTGACTGAGACAACGTCTGGTGTACTGGTTCCATTTTGGGCCCCCTAATGTTCAATCTCTACGTAACTGATCTTGGGGATTTGGTTGGTAACAACTGCGCTCTTTTTTGCGTATGCAGATGACATCTGTCTGCAAATAATTAGTCTTCGTTCGAAAACAATATTAACGAGTCTCTAGCAATTGTTAACTCATGGATGAGAGACAACATGCTTTGCATTAACTTTGGCAAGACTAAAGCCTTAGAAAAATTGATGACTACGGAGTGTATGAAGCAAGATGACTCCATTTGCAGCTATCCAGTTGCTGATTTGTATGCTCATTTATGTTATAGTTTCTTTTATACATGAAATGTATCTATGTAATAAGGCAATAGGCCTATGGCGTTATAGTTACTTAATAAATTAATAAATGAATGAAATGAAAAGGTATTCGTTAAACGCAATGTTTGGCCTTCTACACCTTTTTTTTTGCTAAATCTCTTTTTTAGCTAAAATGTTATTGCGAAAATCACACGTTTGATTAGGTCTACCTGAAACGACCTCTTTTTCTACGAAACAAAGTGCCTTCAAATGTTGAAACCTTAAAAAAAAATCTATAATGATTTACCTGTCAGTGTTATAAAAAATAGGGGCCAATGCGTTGACGAGAAGATCGACTATAATTAATAGGTAAAAAAAAAACTTGGTTTTAAAATCGTATATGAGCAGAGAGCTTAGTAGTAGAAAGCAAGAAGAGTTGAATCGTGATATTTGAATGTAAGTTCCTATAAATAATATCTTTGCCACTAGATCTTCTTAGAATTGTAACTAAAGTTAGCTTCCTCCTAAAGAGCACAACTCCGAGGTATAAAGTTAATATCAGAAACATTCGGATAAAATAGCGAAAAATGCATTACATTACGGTATATTAATATTTCATTATTAAATTAAAAATGCCTGTTTGTCAACCGTTTCACACTTGTTTACGTTGATCAGAAAATTTTCAGTTCAAAACGTTCTTAGATCAAACGTCCTTTTCTGCCACTTATTCTACTGCACATTAGCGCGTTGCTCTTCCGATTATAAATAATATGGAAATAAATCTAAATTAATCGTGATCCATGCAATCCCTTAATCTATGAACAGATAGTTACTATCAAAAACTTTTCCGTTAGTTCTAATCTAACCATTAGAAATTTATTTTCTTACTTAATAAAGAAGGATGATTTTTTTATCATCGTTGTATTTGTAATAGAAAAGAAAGTAAATAGAGTTTCTGAATAGCTGTGCGCGTTCGCTAGCAAATGGAAAACAAACAAAGTGTGCATAAAATCCTCATATTTGAAAATTGTTTACAACTGAACAAAGCATTTTTCAAAATTCCTGTTTGTACTCTACTCTAAAAGCCACTAGAAAATGAGAACAGAATATATTAATATACATGCAGCGCTTCACAACTAAAATATTTACCTTTTAAAGCACTCGCTCTATATTTACGATATACAAATGGATATATACGTTTGTATGAATGTGTACATATATATATATATATATATATATAAGAAATGTACGTATATATATATATATATATATTTTTTTTTTTTTTTTTCTTTCACAAGTAATGTCCAGAAACAAGTTCACGGGAATTCCCGATTACACACGCTTCGACAAAAAGAATGAACAAAGTCAAACATTGAAAACGAACAAATTTGCTTTGATTTCTGCACTATTGGACGGATTTATTCGAAGTAGTCAGACTTGTTACAAACGACAAACAATAGTTTCCGATCAAAACTAAATATCGTTTTACGCTTGGTTAAATTGGCATAAAGTTTTTGTTAACAGCGAATACGTTGTGCTCAAGCGTGCTGGACCATATTTATACTGTGGTCGAAATATAACTAATTCTTTAAAAGTGCAGCTCTCGTGGGAACTTCACGTAGGAACATTCATATATATTGCATAACACTAGAAAGTGCAAAAAGTGATGGTATGAAGAAGAACTCAATGAGTGAAAGCGGGCAAAGTTAATTATTTAATCGTTACTTGTGGATATATTACTGGTCCGATGTACGGAGCATGCAAGTTATATACTTGACTTTGATCAGATATATTGGAATGGACATTATAGACAAAAATGTGGAAAATTGTCGGCGTTTTTCGAAGTTGTGTTAGTTTTTTCCGCATTGTGTAACTTGGACGAAGTAAGCTTGCAAAATAGGCGTTATAAAGGCGGTATTTTAACAATTAAAAAAAAAAAAGGTTTTGTCTTCGATTTCAAGTCGATAATATTCAACAATATTTGTTTATGTAAATCAAGTTATAGGACAATAAGATAAACGACTCGATAACAGCCCGGCATATATTTTCTTAATTTGTCACTTATCAGTTCAAATATCAAATGTATGAGCATAGCGAAATTTCGACAAGCATCGCCGAACTTCATTCGAATTCTAGCCACTTAAAAAAGTTCTGTTAAGTAGATACGTGTCGTTGGTAGTTAACTGCGCAATTATATTCACACCCTTCTCTCAAACTAGTCCATCAATCACTTTTTGAAGAAGCGCTTTTCATGACTCGATTTTTATTTAGATTTAACCCCCTTTGGTTTTACTGGAAAGGCTTTTCTCAATTTTCGCAAATTATGAATTTGGGAAGAACTAACGTTTATTTTAATTTTACAGCTTCTAAGGAGGACGGTAAACTCAAGCACTGCATCATATGTTATGTACGTTGCGAAGATTTTCGTCGAATCTCTAAGGTGAAGGTAGTTCTAAATTTTACTTTCGCATTTCTTTGTTTTTTTTACTGTTGCGGCAATATTTTGCCATTAGCAAGCTCCCATTATGTTTAACTGCCCAGATCATATAAAGCAAACTGACTGACTGAGTGTATAAAAGAACACAAATACAATTTTTAATTGCATTTTTTTTTAAATCGAAATTAACACATATGCATGATAAACCAAATATTGGATAAAAAGTAAATTAAGGTTAATACAGTAATAAAAAGATCATAAACATTTTGGTTAAGTTAATCAATTAAAAAACACGAAAAATTTCAATTAAAAAGCCAACTAATGAAACTGGAATAATTTTTTAATTAAGTTGAAAGGAATTTTTTTGAAAACAACACATTTTTTATTGAGTTTCACAATTAAAAACGACTCCAACTAATGTTGCGAACATCAGTTCCAAACGCTAGAACACAAAATAGTAAACTTATGATTAATCACAAATACTAAAAAGAGACAAACTGTTGCGTGCCATTATCACTATTTAATCCCCCAAAAATAAAACATTCAAAATGGAATTGGCTCGCATGGGCCGCAATCGAACTGTATAGATTTTTTCTAATTGCCCTAATAAGTGGCAAGCATTCCACATGCGTACGGACGTTATCACGATCGCATCATTGATAATTCTGCGTTTCCTTTAAGTGGCGGAGGATATACCGCTTATTTGCCTCGAATGTTTTATCTGACGTTTATTTGCTTAAAAAATGTAATAAACTTTTCATATCATTTTGCATTGCCAAGCAATAACTTTCCATTGATGCTTGCTTTGTGCGTTTTTGGTAAATGTTTGTCGGTGTTTATCGGTGAGCGGCTCACCTAGTGACAATCTCTAGATAAGTAATTGCGATATTTTATTTTTTTTTATGCCCATAACCAAAGGATGAGGGGTATACTTATTTCGTCGAAATGTTCGCAACACCCAGAAAAAAAGTTCAAATACCCCACATATAATACATATTGTTGATCAGCATCAAATTTTGATTCGATTTAAGTCTGTTGCAAACATTCTCCTGGCCCCAAAAATAAAGTTATTGACCTCAAATTACGCAAATTGGGATCGAAAGTAGACAAAATCGGTCGAAAGATACGCCTGTACAGCCACGTAAATTGGAATCAGGTTTTTTCAAATGAAATAAAAAATGGGTTTGGTGGGTGATGGTGTAGTACGTGCACTATACACACAAATTTTTTCTCACACGGTCTTTTTTGCACAATTTTGAAATAACGCTGTTCACCAATCAGTGCAAAAACACCTTTTTTACACGAATATTTTGTTGTTTAATTTTTTTTGTAATAAAAACCAGTTGTAATGTAAATTTCATTATTTTTTTTTTTTGCACGGTTTTTTAGGGAAATATCTGGAGTTTCTTCACCTTATACGATTTATCAAAGTTTTGGAACATATCCCCAAATTTATCACATGTCACGCGTATTTCTTGACACAACTTTCCTTTTTCACGGTTTTCTGAGGGACATATCTATAGTGGGAAAAGGATTTGGGGGTATAAGCTTTTGACCGGTTATAGATGCGGAATACACCTAAGAATGTCCGCCTTTTTGTCTGTCTATCTGTCCGTCTGCCCCAACCATTTAGTATTTTTGGTACAAATTCTCCCGTTCCCAAGAATGAAGATATAAAATTTGCTTTTACAAATTTTCGAAAGAGTTTGAAAATGGCCCAAACAGGTCAAGGAACACGCCTACAACAAGCACACGTATAAATAACCAAAACTGAGAAAATCTTTGAATTTCAGTTTATTTTACTCGTTACTCATAAACTACAACAGATACACGATATAAATTTGCACAAAATTATTCGGTAAAACCAAAAAAATCAGCCATGCCTGCCCAATGTTATGGAATATGCAAAACTTTTTCTTTTCTATTTTTCAATCTTCCATATGATAACGGTGATGGGTATAATTTTCTTACTTGTTTTTTGCTCTTTTGAAAGCTTCAGATGTTTAAATATTTGTATAAATTTTTATCGTAAAAAACAACATTTATTTTTATAACCGTGCAACAACAAAAATTTGACAAACTAAAGATTGAATGTCCTTCTTGAATTGTTAAAGCCGCCAAGTATGTGTCAAGTAAAAACAAATATTTTTTTTAAATTACATTCAAACGCAAAAAGGAGAAACTACTTAAAAAATCCCATTTGTCATTCTTTTTCTATTCAACTTTCTAAAATCAATTTAAAACTTTTTTAAGTGCAAAAAAAATTAAAAGGAAATAAACTGGCAAATTGGCCAAAAAAAGGCAAGAAAGTTATCGCTGAGTTTAGCCGAATATTAGATACTCACCATTTCAACTACATCTGCTTATTGAGAGGGGCCGTTTCGCATTGAAGCTTCAGAAGTCCCTTAATAAAACACATTTAGAAGACCCTCCTAACACACTCAAGATTGATAGCGGCTTTAGTTTAAAGCTCATTGACATTTCGTCTTATTATACTGTCTCTTTCTCCATTTTTCCAACTATCACGGACGTACACTTGACGGGATCACGGTCGTTGTAAGACCCACCATTGAAAGAATATGTCCGTTTGACCTTTCCTTTTTAATTGTGGTAAATGGAGCCCATTTGTTCGACCGTCTGACGCAACAATAATTCAATAGGAAGACTGTCAAAAGTCGAAAGGGGAATTTACTGAATGTTCATGAAAATTTTTGGATGTTGACTAACAACTTATGTTTTCAAATCTGAACCATAATTATAATCTTCTTAGGTCAATTGCAGCTTGAACTTTCTAATAAGATTTGGAAAACGGAGGCAGAATTAAATTTACATAGACTAATCAAAAATACAACTATTATATGATCTCTGCTTTTTCGATTCTGTTCGATTGCGAACAGAATGATAACAGTAACATGTTTTCTTCTTCAGTTACGGATGTAAAAGCGAACACAAAAACCGAACAATTATTTACCTTCCTATTAAGTAAACACCTAACATTAGCAATGACTTTTTTATTTTTATTATGAGCTTTAAAATAACTTTAATTAAAAGAAAGTTTTAATACAAAGTTTAACTACCACAGAATAACAATGAACAATACAATCGCGTAACGTCTTACAAAAAACCTATACAGTGAATAAAATTTCTATATAACAGAGAATTATCATTGCTTAGAACGGAAGATAATAAGATACGTGCTTTTTCAAACAACAATTGAATACAGAGTAAACAAACTGTTACGTAATAGTAACTGAAAGAGGAAACTTTACGGTAAAAATGGGACTATTAAGACTTTATGAGAATCCGCTCAGTTTGCACATAAAACACATCAACAAATGTTTTAGAAGAATATATGATTAGGCACATAACCTGTTTGAAATTGCAAAGAAAACCAAAATCAAGCGAAAACAAGTGAAAAGGCTGCATTCTCTTAAGGGTTAATCTTTGATACTCACTTCTTGACATCGATACATCAGAATTGCAAAATATTTTTTTAAATACACGTGTGGCATTCGAACAGTGGGGCCTCCTAGCAATTAGTAGAAAATGTTTTATACGTTATAAATTAAAAATTCTTCCGTTAACCTCTGACTAATCTATCAACCATGAATACCGAGTTTCGCCCTTTACATTACATTATAGTCCTATTGCTACGAAAAAAGACTTCAATTGTAATTAATAGCCCATTGAATTGTTCTAATCATTTCATTGCCAATTAGTGATTAACAAACTTACATTTTTCTTGAGAATAGTACCTGGTGTATGTGAGAAGTTATTGCCCAGTTTGAAAGCGATTTTGATCAGATTCATGGGCGAATCACGCTTGGTGATGATCATGTTTAATTTTCACAAAAATTGATCAAAAATTTATGTATTGCGCGTAGCCTTTAAAAGTTGCCAACCAAATAAAAAGGAGGAAAAATTTCTGCAACGTTATCTTTCGATTTCAATTCAGCGCAAAAACACTCGTTAGTGGTTAGTTAATACGCTCCCCAGCAAGAAAGTTCAACATAGATTTTGTACATTCACAAGACATGGCGACTACACAAAGTTTATTCACTCCGCGCAAAGACTTTTTTCCATTTCTTGTATCATTTCTGATATAACAACAAAAAAGGTGATCTGTGCAACGCGTAAGTCGATGTAGCTACCCACTAGCCACTAGCCACTATTAGTGTCCAGACCGCAAAAACACCAAAAATGTTTATAAGTAAATAGTGTTGTTTGGAATTTATTTTATTTTCTATTTACAGCTGTTTTCTTTTATGAATGCAGTTCTAAACAACCAAACTAACGCAAAGCGTGAGCAACTTTGACAATTTCGAGAGAGCGTTTCTCGCGCCTCGTTTGTAAATGAGAAAAAATCGCTGCGATTCTGTTAGTGGTGAAAATGTTCACTGCGATTCTGTTAAGTGAGAAAAAATCGTTGCGATTCTGTTAAAATGGTGAAAATTTTCGCTGCGATTCTGCTAAATGAGAAAAAATCGCTGCGAATCTGTTAAATGAGAAATTTTTTTATTCCTAAGTTGTCCCAAGTGAAACCTGACTGTAAATAATAGACAACATCGTTCTGTAACAAACATTTCTGTTGCAACTGCTGCCTAGAGCGCTACGAACGTCAGAGAAGAGAGTTTGTACACAAAGAAAACTTCTCAGGAATGTGATACAGAGAGTGATTTGGGTACGAATATGTAAGTAAAAGAAAAACAAAATTTCATTGCAACAGGAAATGCGCCTGCGGCAAAGAAGTAAGACTGTGAGACTGGATATAATTAATTATGAAAAGAAAGAAAAAGCTTATATTTTGGCTTTGACTTACCTTTTTCAACGAATATTCCACGATATAACAAATAGAGAAAATCTTCTTTACCTATTTTAGTCTCTATAAGGCCATCGTTTATATTAAATCGCAATAACGAATAGCGTAAAACAAAGCGTTAAACAAGAGAAATTAGAATAGAACAAAATTTCTCTACAAGTACATGTACAGTATTGCCGTTGCTTTCTACGGGTACACATAAAGTAGACATCGTAAAGAAAAGAATAAAATCATATGCACTACTGTGAGATGTTATGTATTGTTATTTATTAGTAATTCATTTTCATTTGGTTACTACTTTAACACTAAATTCTTCTAACACATTACTCTCCTGGTGTAAGTTATTGTTGTTGTTATAAACTTTTGTGTTTTTTGGTTTTGCTTTTTAATAGGTGAATGCATCCCATAAACATATTGGATTTGTTGTATATATATAATTATGGCGATAGCAGAATTTCAAAAATCCATTAAAGTACAGGGTGTAACAAGAACATGTGCAAAGACTTGATCATTCCTAACGCAATCTTGATTAAAATTTTCTTGATTTTCTAATGCATGCATTAAAATTGTTTGTGTCCGCTAACACTGACCAGAAAATCGGTGAAACTCCTTAATATTTGCGCTAAAATGGAGTAAAAATGTTTTCTCGTGGCAGTTTTATGGAATGCCCTTCAGTTATATAACGTTTATTTGAATTCAAACAAAAATTTCTTGGGCCTTAAGTAAACCGTGATAATGGGTGATGGGGGCCAGTTTCTTCACACGCAAGATATCGGGTCGATCAAAGAGAAACGCACTAAAAAGAAATAAGTGTCTGGAGGGGACAGCTTCCGTAATGAATGAGTCGAATTAAAAAATTGACTTAAGCCACATTCACCGATGACAAGTTGCTCAGAAATGTACACACATATACGGTCAAAAAGTGATATTGCATAACACTCTGCAACAAGGATTTTACAAAACTTTTAACTGCAAAGGGTGGAATTTTTATGGAGACCCTGTATAAGCTACATGTTTTCAATAAACGTTGGGTAAAATCAATAACATTGAACACATATACAAATGCATGTATGTGTTGTAGGTTAAATGTGTTTATAAACAACAAACGTACATCCAGTCAAAAATGAGCACGTACACCAAGGTAACTAATGATTGTGTAGCTGTTTATTGGCTGCGCACTTTCGATAAGCGGACAAGCTAGTCAACCATCCAGGCGGTTCGTTCATGCCACTAAATAAGCGACCGTGTATGTATGCATCCATAATATAATATAAAATAATATGAGACTAAAAAAGGCTACTAAACTCTAAGCAAATAAAAAAAGGCATGATATAAACACATTCGCCTTTTAAACCACTCTAATACGAAAAAGACAACAACAACACCAAATTAAACACATTTTGTAAAGCTGCCTAATGGAGCTCAAATGGAGCTTAAGCTATCCAATCCAAAAACAATAATAATAATACTAACCAACGCAAGAAAAAAAGTTTATTTTTAAGCTCACATCACATCAAGCGCTCACAGTTGAACACAAATGCAGTTATAAATTCCTTAAATTTTGTTGGAAAATAATTTTTTTTCTTCTTTTTGAATTTTCTTTTATTTCTCACTTTATCATTTAATTTTCTTATAAATTTCTGGTTTTTTCCAACAACAACAATAATAGAAAATTTAGTGAAAAAAATTCATAAAGCTTATTTTCTTTAATTTTTCTCTATGCTTTTATTTCTCAACTCTCATCTATTATGTAGGTAATGACAACATTTTTTACAGAATTTTTCACAGATTTTTTATTTATAATTATAAACCGCACGCGTTTTATTTTTTTACATCATAGCCTATTACAATTTATTCCTTATATTCGTTATGAATTTCTTCACACAAGCTCCCGCGATTGTAGAAATTTGCACATCTTTTAAAGAGAAGAAAGCCGATTTTTTATTTTTAATTTAATTAAATTTTTTTTTTATTTTTAATTTTACTTTCTTGTCTTTTCCTCTCAAAATCGCTGAATATATCCACTTAAAATTAATTTTAAAAAACTCGTGCACTGCATCATTTTCAATTATTTGAATTTCCGCAAACTGAAATTGTAATTTTAACGAATGAAATGAAAATGAGAAAATGAACTAATGAACGGCTTAATAAAGAAAATGAAGTTTTAAAACAAAAATGTTACTCTCAGAAATACAATTTTATATTCACAGCGTTTTTTTAGGGCATCCATAAGAAATGTACAGCAAAGCAAATTTTACTCTCAAAAGTACAATTTCATCTTCTCAGCATTTATTTTGGGCCTCGGTAAGGAATGTACAGCAAAGCAAATTTTACGCTCGCAAATTGAATTTTATTATTCTCAAATTCTCACATTTGACTGCCAGTTGCAGTTCGTTTAAAAATAGAAAATGCGAGTTGCAGTTGACTGGGTTGGGTTTTAACCATCAAATCTTTCAAACTTTCAAACACAACCAGCTTCCTTCGAACATGTTGTGTATTTTGTGTTTTTTTGTACCATAGTAAATTTTACTCTCAGAAATTAAATTTCATATTCTCAGCAAATTTAAAAGAATTTTTTTGATATAAAATTTTTCTTTTTTTTATAAAAATATTATTTTAATTAAATTGTGTATAAAAAAAATGAAAACATACTTTTACTACTACTTTTTTTTTAATATTATATTACTACTTTATAGCAAAAAAACCGACCAAAAAAATTTAGAAAATGTTTAGATTTATATTTATGTAAGCAATTCCAAAAATTGTTGATTTTCTCTTTATTTAACTCTCTTTTTCCGACACGGGTAAATCGCGAACACAATTAATCATGTAGGAATTGCTCGCAAACTCTATTAAACTGTCCTAAAGCCTATTAAACACTTCATAATCATATAGGAATTGCACACAAACCATCGCTCAGTAGTGAAATCTTGATAAGAATATATATTTGATGAGACTAAATTATGATACATAGAAATTGTAAAATAGCAATTGCGTTATACGTTTTCGTGGTTCTCAATCAAGCACAAGGTATGACGCGTGCGTTACTAGAACAAAATCATATGACCAGCGTCTTTTTACATACACTTCGATGATGCGCAAAATTAATAGAGTGAAAAATTTCTTTAAAATATAATATTTATAGTTTATTTCCTCTAGTTCAACTTTCGATTTTACTACTTTTATTGTTTAGTTTAACTTTTAAATTTGTTTAACTCTTAAGTTTATTTAATTTTCCCTTCTTTTTGGTTGTTTTGCGCAGCATATAGAACCATATGATTTTTCTAAACACATCAAAGTGTGTATTGTGCTCTGCTTCTCGAAAACCATACATGCACTTATTTTGAAAGTTTGGCAAAAACTTACGTCCGCGTAAAACGCAACATGAACAACATGACTACAATGAAATACACGATGAGTGTTATTTCGTGAGCCATGCACAACGCATAGCGCAAGCACTTCGTTGGCGCTTAAAATAAAACTTTAACAGTGTCACCAATATCGTAATGGTGCCAAGTAAACAGAGAACTCTCCCCTCGGAGCAAACAAAATTTCACAATAATAATACATTGATGCGGCTAAGTATTTATTTTATGATGCTTAGGCTTAATAAATTTTTAGATCAAAGTAAAAATATGGCTTACTTGCACTTTTCACATAATCAAATTTAAATTACAAAGAGTATAAATAAGAGAAATAATCGTTGCTTATAAATATATCATAAAAGGGAAATTTCTCTTTACAAATGTATTTGCAAATAGATGGTGCCCACTTTCATTTAGTTTTCAGCTGAAAGGTAGCATTTTTTATGTTAATATACACTACTTATCTAAAAAGACAGTACTTTTCCTGTAAAGTCCGCCATTCTTATTTATAAATGCTTTATCTTTTTTCTTCCTTTATTTCTGAACAAAATATTTTAAAATTAAATATTGGTATTAATCATTATTTTTATTCAATGTCAACCAGTGGCTTTTAATAGAAATGTTCGTCTTTAGCTTCTTCCTCGCAAGGTAATCCAATGCCAAAGCCATTCTATTAAACCAAAACTCTATTAAACAAAAATTCTATTCAACCAAAATTAACTTACATTTTTGTACATTTTTCCTTTAGGCTTGAACAATATCTATCTTAGTTTTCTATAAACAGCTGTCAATAATTTATAGTTGCAAAAATTAGTATATTCTTTAACATTGGATTAATAAAGCTGGCAGTACTTTACAATTGTTTGTGTTATAGAATTACCGTTCCATTAAAATTACTTTGAAAGCGTATTACCACAATAAGACGTGATTGGATTTTGGTCTAATACAATTTTGGTTTAATAGAATTTTGGTTTAATAGAATTTTGGCTTAATAGAATTTTGACTTTGGCATTGGATTACCTTGCGAGGAAGAAACGAAGGACGAACATTTATTTCTATTAAATGCTTTTCTTCGGGGCTTTACATGCTCGGCATAAACTTAAACGGAGCCTACAATGACTGCGTTATGCGTTGGGCGCGGCTCAGGAACTATCAAAACAACGTGTATTTGAACGTAAATAAACATATATTTTTTTGACGAAAAATTTTTTTCTGTTTTTTAATTACATTTTGCTTCAAAAAAGTCGTTTTTACGCCAATTTTTCGTTTTATTAATTTTGCACTTCATTGACGTTTACGTAAACAAAAACTAGCCAAATGCTTTTTGAACGTTGTTGTTTTTCGTTTTAACCACTTTTGAGCCGTGAGGAATATTCCCCATGGCGAAGTCCGCTTAGGGGACTGTACAATGATACGTTGTTCTTATTTTCGAGTTGGAACTTCAACTTTGCCGACTCTTTTTAACACTTTATGGGAATTGACAAATCATATGGTTTTGCATGTGTACATACAAATAAAACAGAAAGAGAGAGAGATTCAGAAGAAGAATAGCTTCTTATAAATTTTAGGGTTACTCATCTAATATATTCTATGATTTCCAATTTTTGTTTGTACCATGCATTATTTTGTAAGAAATGAAAAACAAACAATAAACACCACTTACTTTAATGTTGAAAGTGTTTTATTAGAAAGTCATAAATGTTAATTTCCAAATTGTGGATCAATTAATACGCGAAAAGGGTCTTGGTGGTGCTACAAAGTTTAAGCAGATTATGAAGTTTGTTTACATTTACGTTGATTTCTTTATTTTTGATTCCAAAACTACATGTCTGTGTTTAGATTTTTCTCTCATTACGTTTACCACTTGGGAATTGTTAACGCGAAGACGAAAATGACGGGTTTTTAATGCCTGTTGCTATGCATCAAACTTTTCGTTTGCGCGCAGGCATGTCTGTCCGTCTGTCCCTACACCCGTGCGAGCATGTATATTTTTATTTTATCTAAGAAAATCGTTGAGACTTTTTTATGATATTTGTTACGCTGACACATCTTGGCTCAACGCCGAACGCTATTGAAAGTGGATGGGATCCGACAATTTTTATAAACACTCCCCATATAGCTGCCTTTATAACTCCCTATAGGGAGGAAACCCTTGTGGTTGTGATTTTCGGTTTCAATTTTGACAAGAATCGAAAAGGAAATTGTAGCGGAACATATTAAATCAAAGTGGAAAATTTGAATTGTCAGGAGTCGCATTTTGGAACTCGTTGTAGAACTAGGCCTTTAAATGGAAACAAAATATAATTTTTGATTTTTTATGATAAAATTAATTAAAGAATTGGATTAAGTGAACTGGTGTAGGTTATGTAATGATCGCCTTGTCAGAGTTATTTTGCATTTGTTAAAGTGTGCTAAAGACTACTCCGAAACGGATAGTAAGACAAATCATATTTTTAGATCGAACTATTTCGATTTATATACAAAAAACAGAAGAATATTACAACAGCAGTTTAGCACGTATTGCAATGTATTTCAATTATTATTTCTTTTCAAATTTATTTATTTACATGTGACAACTTGTTGCACAACTGAATTAAATTAGGAGGCGAATTGAGTTAACTCTTAGAAGCAAGTCTTATCCTACTTATTATTAAAAACTATTACCAAATATGTAAAGAGAAGTAAAGAGAAAAAATGTACAGAATGTATGAAAAGAATAAAATTCATGTATAAACAAATAAGAGAGAGAATAAAAAAAAAGAAAAAAGCATATGTATGCAGAGAGGCATACACGTATACCCACATGCAAAAGCCTGCGCAAACGACTCTGAACGGATTATAAAGCTCGTAATTATATTAACATTGACAAAGCTTTATAAGGATAAAGATCCTAGAGAAGCGATTAGGGTCATTAAAGTTTATCTCACCAAGTAAAGTTTGCCAATCGATAATACTATTTATCAACTTAATTAAGAATGAAACACCAAGAATGAATCTACGTTTCTCAAGTGACGGTAAGGGTAACAAAACAAACCTATTTTCATAAGGTGGCAAAGAGACAAGTCCCATAGGCACACAGCAACAAGTTCTTTTGAACGGATTCTATTGAATCTACATAATACTGATAGCAAGGACCATACACCAGACGCATGCTGCAGTATTGGTCTGCCTAAGCCTTTTTGTAATGTAAGGATATTAAACTCTTCGGAGCACCTCTTAATGAAACCTAGCAGGGACCTAGCTTTACTTAAAAGGAGCTCAATGCGCAAATTAAAACGGAATCTTTAGTCGGATAGAACCCATAACTCGATGAACGAATCTACGTTTTCCAACTTGTGTGAATCAACGAAATACTCTAATTTCATAAAATATAACGAGCACCATGTAACTAAATTATTTAAGTCAATTTGAAGCTGATACGATTGCGATTCCAAGCAGAAGGAAGAAAACAATTTAACAACGTCAGCGTACATTAAGATCTGGCTGGATTTAATTACCGAAAAGAGATCATTAATGTATAAACTAAATAAAAGAGGCTCTAAGTGGCTACCTTGATGGATGCCAGACGTCACGGGAAATTCACCGGAGGTGATGAAGTTAAACAGAACCTTGAATGATCTGTTATGCAGATAAGAGTTTGTCCACTTCACGAAGTAGAAAGGGAAGCCAGAACCCTGAAGTTTGAAGATCAATAAATTATTGTTAACTAAGTCAAACGCTTTGCTAAAATCAGTATATACGACATTCGTGCGGGAGTCACTATAAAAGGCTTTGAGAACAAGGCAAGTAAACTCTAAGAGATTCGTGACAGTAAATCTTCCTTTCCGAAAGCCATGCTGGAATGGAGAAGTATAAGATTTGATAGAAAAGTTAAATGCATTGTAACAATTCACTCAAACAATCCAACTTGGCAATGCCTCTATAGTTCTCAGCATGATGTGTGTTTCCACATTTGCGGATTGGAACAAAGAAAGTACTCTTTCAACACAAAGGGAAAACATGCGATTTCAAGGACCCATTAAAAATCATTGAAATAACACCACATGCTCGACAGAGCATGACTTATGTATACATGATGGAATGTCATTAGGCCCAGGTGCACAACCTCCTCAAACTTTGTTGTTTTCTGAAAAAGTCAAGTTGGGATGCGAAACCGAGATAGTTGTAAGATATGGATAGTTGGCACTTAAATCGCAATCAGCTGAAAAATATCGTCGGACGTACTCAGCAAAAAGATTTGAGGTCAGAGGACTCGGAGCCGTTGAAAGCAACCTGCGACGGAAATATGGAGATTTTCCTTTTTAACTCGACAAACTTATAAAAATATTTAGGATTTTTGGTGGTTGCGGTAATTGAATCTATGTCTTGCAGCTGAGCAGATGAAATAATCGTAAGCGGAACCATTTTTCAAAGAATTTTTGAAAAGTTTGTTTTTCCTGTTTTTGTAATATTTAGTACTCATGGTAAACCATAGCGAGAACTTGCTTCGAAGACGAGGTTGCTTGATCGGAACAGATGCAGAAATCGGCATAAGGTGTGAAGGATGAGATTTAAGCAGTAAAATATTGATTTCATTAAAATCGTAATGTTTATTGGAAGAAGTGGAATTTGACAACTTAGAGTGGTTCAACGGGTCATCACGCCTGTAATGAAAAAAAATATAAATAGGTGGACGTTACGGAGCCTCAAGTAAATTGAAAGGTGGCCAGCGATTTACAACTGTCTTCGGGAAATTGGCAAAGCAAAGAGATGCTAGATGTGTTTACGTGTTTATGCAAATCGATTAAATTGAAATCGTACTTTATAAGTATTTTTAAAGAACATATCAATATTTTATTCCGGCTGTTTTACTATGAACCTTTAAACGTATGTATGCGCATTTGTGTGTTCATAATTGTCGTTTCCATGTAATCATTTTTGCATCAACATATAATATATTCGGGATTTTCATTAAATTCCTGTTGATATTCAGAAATAATGTACGCTTTTTTAAATAACGCTTAAACCACATGCCTTCAAACATACACGCTCAAACACACTCATGCACATAAACGTTTAACATAAAATACGTGCCACTGTAAACAACGCATTGGGGTTCATTGGCGTGTTGTAGTCTCGACCGCAAACAATCTTTAGCATCATAATAATG
>KK499890.1:356550-382431 GCA_000688715.1 Glossina pallidipes
ATACCTAGGTATTAAAAATACCATAGCGCGCGCCATAATATGCGAACGCGGGACGGTTTACAAAATGAAAAAAAACTATTACCGGCTGATGTGAAAATATCGTTTATCGACCAATTATCAGGAACTGGCCTACAAACCATTGACGTTACCAGTTTCGTAAGTCCAAAGTGGGTGCCGCAAATGGCTCCAAAAATTCTATTCCTCCAAAAATTCACGGACGAAGACTATAAAAAGAGTGAAAATGAACTTGACTTTAATAGTGGACAACACACATATCAACGGTGTGACACGGATTGGCTTCATTGTGTCAGTCTCCTTAGAGAATTCTTAACGTTATATAAATTGAAGACTGATCAATATTGCTGCCAGATGGGAAATTAATGTTATAGAAGCAAAGTGCCAAAAATGAATGGAATTTCAGGCGTTTGCCTGAAAAATCGTTTTCAAATGAATTATCGCTTCATTAAACAAACACTAGCCATATGATTTTGCTTTGACAACGGACGCAAGCTATGTGTTTTGATTAGACCAAGCATTATGTTTTCCGTTTTTAACAAACTCTTTCAAGTGCTCTCATATGAACAACCCAATCGAACGCTGCAACTGCAATTATAATTTTGTAAATCGTCCGCCATTAAGTACCCTTAAATAAAAAAAGAACTTACAAAAAAAACCAAGAGTTTTACAAAAATCTTTGAAGAATCGCTATATCCTTCCTTTATATCGATATTTCAACAGATATGCTCACGCCATTTCTGTTACTTCGTCCAATTAACAGACATGCTCACGACATTTCTCTTACTTCGTCCCATTTAATAGATGAGAGAGATTTTTATTCATCATTTTTCTTATTTATTCTTATATGGGTACGTGCATGGGATTTAATAATCTTTCAATTCAACTCTTTATATATGCTTTTTGCGTTAGTTATAAATACCCAATCTCCAATGGCGAACGATATTCTAAATCAAATGGTAAATATTATTTAATTACACCAATAATGAGTGTATGTAGCTTAGATATAAATGTATATAAATATATGTATTTGTTACGTTCAAAATTATTTATTTAGACCTCACCGAGTATATTTCAAGCCAATGTAGCCGTGCTTGTAGGACAGGTCAGCCCATCTAGCCACCAGACATTTATCATTCTTTTGTGCAGGCCTACAGGGGAGCCAGCCATTTCAAACAATTGGCAACGCGCCTTCACGGTACCTCAAAAATGATGTGGAAAACCGTGATATGAATTTTATACATTGGCTGAATATAAGCAAAAAAATTATTTTTATTATTATATGCTATTATTTATATTATATAATGTTCTCTTATTTTGTTCTTCTATAAATTCTGTTATACTTCTATCTATGTCTATCTTTATTTCCTTGTTCCATCAACCATGTCGAAGTTAACCATTCTGAACCATTCCTAACCAATTTTAACCATACTTAACCAAGACAGTTGTTAACGACATAAGTGTCTTTAAATTGGAATTGCCTACCGATATGCAGAATAGGGGCGTTAAGTAGACAGCTCTCGAAAGTAAGTTCCGTCTAATATGTTACCACAAAAAAAAAATAAAACTAAACAAATAACGAAATTAAATAAGATAATTGTCCATTCTTTCGGAACACCCGTGCCACATAGTGGAATCAGAAATAAAAATTTGAATGTGAATAACAATTCAAAGAATATAATGTTTTTATAAATTTTAAGTAGAGAAAGAAAAGTAAATATCAATAGACAATTCCTTCAACTCGCATTTTCTAGTACAGTGTTCATCTACTACCTCAATGTTTTCCTTAAACAAACTTATCCGATCGGTCCATCATAGTAATCCTTCCTTTAGCGCATTCAAAGGAAAAGGGACTTAATTGAAGTTTCGAATAAATCGAAAGCATCTCGACATGTATATTGAGAGAGCTCTTGAACTACTACGAATTCTTCTTATAACACTTTTAAAAAAATATTGCCAATGGTAATAAATGAAGTTATTGAAAACTTACTTATATTCTTTGATGGCCATTATAGTTTCCGGTGGTAGCACCTCTACCTCTGCGTCGACATTGCCACAAGCACCGCGACCACGATTTCTTCTTCGGTCGATGCTGCCACCGCCACCCTCGTTTTCCAACGACCGCGATCACGTGCTCGATTCGTAAAGTGAGATTATTAATACTATACCACTTCACTGAAGGACGAGGAGGCGTGTGGGAATATTTACAACAGACATTGCACAGACGGACAGACACACAGAAGGACACGCTTAAATCGATTTAGAATTGGATGTTGATCAAGAATATTGTTGCGGAAATCCCAAATCTAATTCATTACAGCTAAGTAATTTTCCCAAATAATAAAGTCCCTAAAAGAGGGACAAACCAAATGCACATTCGCGGCGCGTGATGCAGCTGCAGACCGACGAAAACGATTATCGGAAAAGCAGACAAGGATTAAAAATAAAACCATGAATTTTGGGTATAATAAAATGCTTGTAGAAATGTATATAAATGTCAGGGAAATGTCAGGAAAACATAATGCATACTTTATTATTTTTACGATTTTTTTATAAAATTTATATTAATGAAAGAGTGAACTTGAAAGAATGCCCGTTGTTCGTGAGAAACACTAGGTGAGTGATATTATTGTTTTTTATAGTCTCGCAAAATCACACAACAGGGATTTTTAAATCAATTCCAAATCTTTTTATCGAAGCTATTTGTGCTCAATTAATTAAAATTTAAAAAAAGAAAAAGATTCAATTTAATTTATATTGCCTTTAAAGTAAAATAACTTTTTTTGGATTATAATGTTTGGTGAGGTTTCCGGAAGAAGACACTAAGGTTAATAAAGGAGAAGCATGGATTAGGACAACTTCATTTTTATTTTTTTTTTTGGGTTTTAATTATCAATTATAAGTTGGAGAATGCACGCAGATAAAACAATTAAACGTTAACATAGTGCGGATATTTGCTTCTAAATTAGAAATCTACATTCACGCCTGAGGTTCGATTTGGTTGTAGAATCAGTAGCGGTATCGGTTTTCTCATGACCATTCATTGGCCGACATGGAGTGTACACACATCTTGCCGTGCAAAAACTGCCCTTTAATCTGATAGATTCGTTCGCTTAAGCAAGTATTTCCTCTTGCATGGAGTAGTTGTTTCAACAGCATTTTTAACAAACTCTCCTAATTCGGGTGTCGTTGTATCGGTTTGTATTAAATTTCTATTGGGTGTTTCACAGAGTTCATTGGGTGAATTTTTACTCATCGTTTTTGGAGTAGACAATCCTTTTATCCATCTTTCAAATTTAATAAATTAATTTTTAATTCTTGCACAAGTGAAAACCTATTAAATAGATAGAATTAAAAAAAAAAGTTTTCTTACTTGAGAAATGCGTTTATCTTTGAATTGAAACTGATGCTACGTTGAAAATTTAAGTTCATAAGAAAAAAAACAATATTTGCTCCTGCACTCACGGCATATGTATGGAGTTTTCACCATTGAAGTGCATATCTAATTTCTCCAACAATAACTTACGAGCTTCCGTACGAAATAAGAGTCAAAGGTTCACTTTAAAATGCTTTTTTATTTATTTTCTTTTCCTTACACTTATTTAACTTATTAAATGATATATATCCTAATAAACTTTTTTTTCTCTAAACTTTTCTAATACAGTAAACTTTGTTTATAATTTTATAATTTTTTGGTTTTTTTTATTTAATTTTATATAAATTTTTCACCTTCTTCTAATTTTTAAAATTTTTAATTATTTTTTTAAAATTTTTTTTCGCAATTTTTCACTTTGTGAAACTTCTTCTTGCACTTGTGAAATGAAACTTCGATGCCAATCGCTGTGACGGTATAGAATTTTTGGAGGTTTGGATTTTTTGCAGGTATAGAATGTTTGCAGGTATAGAATGTTTGCAGGTATAGAATTTTAGGAAGTATAGAATTTTTGGAAGTATAGAATTTTTGGAGGTATAGAATGCGTCGCCGTCGCCCAAGAGGCGGCCAATCAACAACAACAAACAAACGTATACGGAACACATCGGCGCGCGCGCGTTAGTTTACCTATTAAAGACTCGAAATATGTGTCGCAATATGAAAAATGAAAACTGAAAAAATGTTAGGGCTAAATTCACTAAAAGCCATTATTAATGTATTTTTCAGATCTGTAAAATTAATTTATTTTTCAATAAATAAATATTTATTATAACTAGAATGTCTTTTTCTATTCTCACAATAAAACTTTTTGTCGCATCGCTGTAGATGTGCCCTTTGAAAAGCTTAGGTCACTTTTAAAATCTTTTGCAAACTTATAAGCGATATCTACCTTTACCTAGCGTAAAAATTTTTACCACGGGTATCACAAGTGTATCTCAATTTAATTTTTTTCCCAATACTTTCATAATGTGCAGAAACAAACTTCCATAACTCCATAAAGTGTATAAATTCATGGCCGGTATCAAATTCGGACTGCATTAAAGCATATTCGCCCGTTCATCTGCCCATCTGTATGAAGAAATAAAAAGAAACAATAACATTCAACCTACATCAATCAAAATCAACCTCTTACACCAAGAAAATAAACCCCTCACACCAAGAAAATAGCCTGTTACACCAAGAAAATCAACCCGTTACATCAAAAAATAATTCCATTCCACCTACTCCAAGAAAATAAACCCAGCAACACCAACAAAATTGTCCCTTACACCAAGAAAATAAACCGCTTATACCAAGAAATGATGACATTCAACCGGCAACAAAATCATTCACAATAGCAGGATTTTATAATGGTTTCTTATACAGTTCTGTTTTTAAAATTTGACAAGCGGCGTGGTTTCTCATACAGTTCTGTTTTTAAAATTTGACAAGCGGAGTGGTTTCTCATACTTTTTGTAAATATAAGTGGGACCAGCACTTGCATGAGGATAACTGAAAAAATGTAATTTAGATAAATTAAAAAAAAGACGTCTGTTTTTGCAAACATAAAAACTTTCTATAATTTCAGTTTAAAGAAAATTAAAAGTATTGTGGTGAACAATAAAATTGGATGCTTTCAAGCGGTACCATGAAATTATTACTACACCAAATGGTTAAAAGTAAAATTCATGTTAATTTCGGCATGGATGAGAGATAAAACATAATTATATATAAATCATGTTTGTGTTTTTGGTCCATTTCCATCCAACAACCCAAAAAAAAAAAAACATTTGTGCTACTTCTTCGTTCTTTTAGGCCCCTAGACAGTAAATAGATGGTCTCCTGCTCAAATTAATGGTCCCAAGTTCTCGAATGGATTAAGCAACTATGCAGTGAAGAGCTCTTTTTTTTACCTAGGTTTTAAAGACATCCTTCAATATGTCGCTGCGCACTCAAGCTTAGCATAACTAGGGATTTTTCCTCTTCTTTCGGTGTAAGCAGCCAACCCTGCAAGCATTAAAGTCAGAGTACCTTTCAGAAGCGAATTAGTTTTGGTTCAGTGCCACTTCCGTGGGACCTGAATAGAGTCTTTTAACCAACTTCGTCTTCAACCTATTGGATCAATAGCTGGAAATGATTCGTTTTATTATCAAGACTGAAAGATTAATATCAGATTTATTAATACAGAAGTTTTTTCAAATGCCAAAATAATGAAATATTTGTTAGCTATAGTGGAAATGGAAATATAAAATTTTTTAAAAATTACATTCTACTTATTGAATACAAGATAACAAAACCATAAATACTTCTTTCCTTAAAAACATAACACGAGCTTACAATACACAACATAATAACTTACATTCCGTGTTTATACAAACGCACATGTCCTCAAGTCCTTAAAATTGTAGCAACTCTATCACAGAGACTAGTTTAACATGTTACGCATTAAAAATACAATATTAAAAAAAAACTCAATCCATCCAATCATATTCACAATCACAATCGTCGGTAGTCACTAGACAATCTGACAATGGTTTAGCAGCTACATTTGTTAGATCAAGCTGAACTTGTTGTGTCCATTGAAGAGATTGAGTTGTGGGTACTATTGCGGTGGTAGACAATTTCGTTTTCAAAAGCAATGAGTTTTGCTTTTCATTGTTGCTCAAAAGACGTTTTTGAGACACGGATATTTCGTCGCTAGATAAGCTTACCTGAAACTTATCTTGCTCAGAAATTATTTTCGCTCGGCCAGAGTGTTCTGCTTTCCGTTTTTCTATTGTTTCTTCCACATATCTGATCTTTTTGTAGTGTCTGCACTTCGGAAAGTTTTTACTTCTTTTATCATTTGGTGCTGGTTTCAGTTCCCCATTTTTATATACATTTAGGGCATCCTGCTCCTTACTTTCCTCAGCCATTTGAATGCTGAATTCATTTGCTGACTTCGATCTACAAATCTTATTTTTGGGTATTTTTTGAACATGGGACTTTAAAATTTTTGCTTGTTTTGACATGTTTTTGTTGGTAGCTAGCGATTGCGAATATGCGTGTTTATATTTAGAAGTGTTATTAGTTAATTTTGGAAAATTTCTTTTTCTATTCTCCGGTGGAAATTTACTGATTGTTTCAACAGTTGTTTGACTATTGGATTCGCTTGAGGTCGGATTCATTATAAAAACCCTACATTTTGGAAGTTTTTGAACATTAGAGGACTTTTTTATTTCTTCTTGTTCTAAAATGTTTTCTTTGGTAATAAATGATTTCGAATCGATTTCCCTGCGTTTGAAGGAACTGCCAAGCCTTTTTGATGTTCGTACTCGTTCAGTTTTGGACAATTTTAGCGCATTGTTTTCTGAACAATTAATTTTTTCATTGGTTGCTTGGTTGCTAGTTCTTTTTATGTTTGAATCCGTTCTCAATATCCCACTTGTTAAAAGCTCCTGAACATTAGAAGTCTTATCAATTCCATATCGCTTTGAAATGTTTTCTTTGGCAAGTGGTGATTCTTCAGTCAATGATTTCGAACGTGCTTGCTTTGTCTTATTATCTATTGCAGGTGGTCGGAGTTGTGGTTTGGCTATACTCATGTAGGAAGTAATAACGGGTTGATAACTGCGCGAATTTTTTAACTCATGATATTTGTACCAATTTTGAGGCACGTCAGCAGTAATCGAGGGATCTCTTCCCACAGCCACAGTACTGATGACTTGACGTGGTTTCAAGTACTTTACAAAACGTTTTAGCTCCTCAAAACTAGAATGCTCGGAGTACTCAACGCCCACAATATTGATTTTTCCACGATACTGTGGTCGGCTGTTTTTTTCCCATCCGCTAGGACGTATAGCTAAAATCATATCAAAATGCGTTTCATAGGAAGCGAAATACTCCGCTAAGTTCTTAATAAAAACAAAAAATCAAAATCCTTATTTAGAAAAAGGGAAGATATATCTGAATGTTCTAACACCCACCACTTAACCAGAGAAATCTTAAAAATATTATATTTAAATCTTACCCTGTACACAAAATAAATATGTTTATAGAATTTATAACACATTTATAGCACATAGAAGAAGCAGAGAATGGAAATAAGCAGAGAAGACGAAGAAAATACAACATCCTTCTTATTATTGGTAGATTTACAAAGATTTGGCGTTCATTTTCAATGTTTAACAGAGATTTGGCGTTGAAAACTATCGAACGTGGTACATATACAAAGATTTAACGTTCATTTTCAATGTTTAACGGAAATCTATCAAATCTATCAAATCAAAACTATTCAAACATGAACATGTGTTTAATTGCTTATTCTTTTAGTCCATGTTCATTCAAAGCGTTGCCATTTATTGATTGAAAGCAACTCACCTCTCCCCCTATTCTCAACACATGGTACCTTTTTTATAAATCTTGTAAAGAAAAAAACCAGCTAACGGTTTTTAGCGAGAAATCAAAACCATTTTACAAGTGCGCAAAGAAGTTAGACAAAGTGAAAAATTGCTAACTATATCAAATAAACCCATTATTACAGACCTATAGGGACCATTAACTATCAAGCCCCACAGTAAAAATTTATGATTTCAGAAAGCAGAGTTTGAAAATAGTGGTGTAAGACATAGAAAGAACGTATTTTAGCGTACGACGGACGAACGTTTATCTGACGAGAGAAGAACAAGTTTGAAGACAAATTTCTTCTACTAAACAGAGCGAAGGTCGTCATTATTTCACAAACGGACAGACAAAACTAAATCTGTTCAGCTGTACAATGTTGTGTATATTGAGTTTTGGGCCTATGTCCTCGCTTCTTTGCGCCAGAAAGTTGCGTGGTGGGTATAGACTAGATATAGAATTAGGCAACGAACTTACCAGGTAATTTAATTTGACCATAGCCAATATATGCATATTAGCTTGATAAGGATCGTCTACTAGCAATCTCATGAGGTTTTCTTCATTCATGGCCTCTAAAGCTTTCCGTCGATTTTTTTCCGACCATACTTTTAAGTCATATTCATCGGCTAAAGCAGACCAAAATTTCTCTTTGCCTACTAGATATGATCCACAGACGTATAAAATTTTTTTGTTTGGATGATTTTCTTGGAATTTTTTTATCAGTTTCTTCCCCTGCGTTATGCTTTCGTATTGCGTACAAAACGCATATTTCTCTGCTATATATGTTGTGTCCAGGTAAAGGGCATCAATATCTACATTATTCCAGAAAATCGGTTCAGATTCCATTTGATGACAAGCACGAAAATCACCAGTGTGCACAAGACATTTCCCCGACAGCGAATTTTTAAAAAACAGCATTATAGCACCGGGACAATGATTTGCATCTAGAGCGGTTATCTCCCAATCATTAATTTCCACTTTCTCATTTAACTCTAAAATATGCAAAAAATGTTCCTGGACTGATATAAAAGCACGCACCAATCGAGCTATAAATTGTTAAATCTGGATTAAGGCTCATTTCAAACGTATATGTGTTTAGTAGTTTACCTGTTAAACTGCTCATATAGATGGGCATCGAAAATTTGCGTGTCAATCCGATATAATGATCGGCATGGAAATGTGTTAAAAAGTAATGACTGATACCATCCAAATAGCCATATTGAAATGCATCCACCGCAAAAGTAGTGCCCTTAACTATTTTATACGGAGGGCAGGCTTTCAATTTCCGTGACGATTTGGATGAAAAACTTTTTGATAAAGTGCTCAGAGATTGTTTGCTCGTCTTATCACTGGGCAATGGTGTAGAAGTGTGTGTGGAGGATAATCCGTGTAATCCACCACCATTGTTTGATTTACGCGAACTTATTTCTTGAGCAGTTAATAGTTGCGCATCCAAAATCAATTCGTTCACAGCAGGATTGGTCATTTCTTTTAATTCGACCTGTTGTTTACAGTTTGTTGATTGTTTAACTACAACATTTGGTTTAACAGAGGTTTGATTACTAAAATTAACTGATTTGCTAGCTTCATTTCCATTGGTGTTCAGATCTTTTAAGTCAACCTTTCTAACGTCATATTTTAACTCTTTTTCGTCATCCGAATCGATAATTATTATATCTTTGTCAACCTTATACGTCGTCATGAGAATTTTTTCAGTCCCAAATAAACGTTTACGATCTTCTCTTTTGGATTTCGATTTTGTAATGGTTTCGCTTGTTGCTGTTGATTTTATTTCTTCAAAACAACATTTCTTAGGGCCACTTTTAAAATAGTCGATGATACGCGTCTGATTAGATGACGGATCTTTTAAAACGCTCAGTTTTTCGCATTTACGAAGCGTTTTCGGGTTTCCTATGACTGCTTTTCTTATCCTTTTTGCCGGTGCTTTTCCGTTAACTTGCTTTTCTGTTATTTCGACTGCTAATGCTAATGGCGCCTGAAGTTCAGTTAAATTTCTAACTTTAAGTTTATTTAGTTGACTCATTGTTGATCTATTGGAGTTATTGATAACACAAATAAAATAAACCAAACTTAATGAAAAAAGATTATTACCTTTCAATAATGTTAAAACCAGAGCTGCCATGCTTATTTAACTAAACAACGACGAATGTCTTAGGTAAATCTCTATTTTATAAATATGCGTCATTTTTTTTTGTTAATAAATGCAGATAGGTAATCGCTTATCTGAAAGTTGACTTTCGTTCGCGAACAGACCGGTGATTGATAAACGTTTTTGTCCCCATCGTGTGTCATTTTCGTTGCTGATGTTAACTATGTTTCATTTGCGACTTTTGGTCTTTTTAACTACTACACAGAATTGTTAAAACCGGCTTAAGCAAAACTGCTGACAAATATAGTTATAAACAAATTCAGACACTCTCACATGGCACCAGACTCATACTCTCTCATGGCACCAATTTCCAAAAACATTTCCATTCAAACTGGCACCAAATTCAAAGTCGCTTCTTCAATTCACCAAGTTATAAGTTTAATGGTATAATAATATGAATCTTTTGTATTAAATATGTGAAAAATTACTCAAAAAATGCACAAATTCACTCATTCATATTAGAAAGATGATAAGAAAATTAAAGAGTTTGCTTAACAATGGTAACAATTCATTTGCCAGCTGTATTATAGCTTTTGAAATGAATCGGAAACAGGTAGAGTCAGAGGGTGTAAATTCAGAATCGGATTCCTTCCAACAACAACGTAAGAAACAAGGCAGTGAAGAACAACAAAAAACAATACCTGCAAGTTTTGTACCAGCCGTAAGAAAGAAATCCCTTTGCCGAAGCCTCTGAGAAAGCTAAAGGTGTCTATATGAATATGGCGGAGATCTTTACGGAGCGTGATATGCGCTGTAGAAACAATTGTAGAATTTATTTACACAGCCATGAAGCACGGAGTCATTTGAGCACATTTACTTTGCTGTGTATATTTTTGAGACCCGTTTTGAGTTGTTAGAGTTTTGCTATAAGCTGAAATATTCTAAGACTGTAAAAAATTCTAAGACCATGTTAAAAAATTTCTAAGACGTTGTGGCGATCACAGAGTTTTGAGTTGAACGCGACCTCGACGTCCGTAAACGCGTAATTAAACGAATGCCTGCAACAGACTTCCTCAAATATAATTGCGAAAGCACGTGGTTAGGTCTAAATTACAAAAGGGTACATTTCAATTTGTAATTGTAATTTGTAATTTGTAATTGTGTATAAAGATGTCTTCTTCTTTCATATATGTCGTGTGAGGCAAATTAATTGAAAGCTATTGATAATTGCAAAGTTCGGACCAAAGACTATTAAGTTAAAAATGTATATTTTCCTAAACGTATACACATATAAAAACCATGTAATATAAATAAAACTTAAGATTTATTTTTTATTGTCTTCAAGGTACTTAATCCTTCTTTTTAATAGGTGTAAGAAAAAACATTTTTAAATTAGATTTTTTTTTTTTTAAATTTCATGTACATATATTATTTTGTTGTAATGGGAATTTTATTCAATGAGAATTAAATAAAAGCATCCAATAACCAAACGTGCAAAAATTAAATAATGTAGTATAAGCAAAAGGAATAAAAATGATGTTCCAGTGTGAGAGTGGGCTGAAAGCCACGAAAAATTATAAACCACATTCACTTTCCAGTATACTTTCCTCGCTGACGAATTCGTTGTTTACAGCTGCATTTATAAAAGAAAACAGATGTAAATTGAGAATAAAATAAATTGAGAATTGTGTGTGAAAGACATGTAAATTGGTTTGGTTTTGTTTTTGCTTTTTACTCCAAGTGTCTAATCAACAGTTTTAACTCGCTATTGCTTGTAATCAATTATATATCATCAATCTCTCACTACATCATCATATGTGCTTCATCATAGGATGAATACCTAGAAAAAAATAATAGTTGTTATTAATATTAAAAGATTATTAATTTTTTTTAAAATGCAAACAAATACATGCACTTACTTTCGTTCTTCATTTGGAATATCAATCTTAACCTTCCAATCTATCAGGTCGGGGCTCCTAACTATATGTAAAAAGCATTACAAAATAAACCAGAAATTTTACTTTACAGTTTCACTCTGAAAAAGTTTAGATGTGGCGCAAAATACGAGCAAGTCTTCGTCGGTGTAATAAAAATTGTTTGTGTGTATATGCAATATGAATTTGGGTTATTCTTGGTGTAATAGAAATTTGGGGTATTCTTGGTGTAATAGAAATTTGAGTTATTCTTGGTGTAATAAAAATTTGGGTTATTCTTGGTGTAATAGAAATTTGGGTTATTCTCGGTGTAATAGAAATTTGGGTTATTCTTGGGGTAATAGAAATGAAGGGACATTCTTGGTGTAATAGAAATTTGGGTTTTTCTTGGTGTAATAGAAATTTGGGCTATTCTTCGTGTAATAGAAATTATTTGTATTTATATGTATGAGTAAATCTTGGTGTAATAGAAAACTAAGAGGATAGGTGGTTTCTGATACCGCGGTTCAGTGGTTTCGTAATTATCTATCGAAACGTACGGAAAGGTTTTGTTTTGCATTTTCGTTATTTAAAAGTGATTAAGGTTTCATTGGGGTTGCTTCAGGGTCACCTTGACCCGTTTATGCTTACGATATTTTTCAGTCAGACTTAAATAAGGTTAATCTTATGTCACTGAACATGAAAAATTGCTGTAAGGTATCCCGTTTTTGGTCCATTTGGTCCAAAGTTGAGATTCAATTTACATAAATACAATAAAATTAAATCGCGTCTGGGGTTTATTAAGAGACAAGCTAAAAAATTCTTATTTATAGTCTGCGAGCATGTTCTTCTATCCAGTTACCAATTATGAAATACGAAATATGATATTAAGAATTGTTATACGCTAACTTAGCAGTAATCATATTTCCGTGATTCTAGAGTATGTGTTTTAAAAATCTCCCTCTGTCCTCATGAGTTTTAATCTGCCGTTTATTGTTTATTCTGAACATTATAAATAAATATCGTGGATGAAGATGTTAGTAAGTATTTATACAGCTTTTTATTTCTTTATTAAAAGCAATTATTTCATTCACCCAAGTTACCTTTATTTATATTTTTTTTTTATTTTAAAGTGAGTGAGAAGAGCGATAAACAGTGCAGAGCTGATAGCAAAGAGTACAACGAGGTAACGTTGCAGAGAAACAAGAGTCGGTCGTTTAGCGGAAGCCGCCGAGTAAAGTTCTAAAGTCGCACAGTTGTTAAGTAGAAGGCGTGAAGTCAAGTTGTAAAATAGTAAAGTCGTCAAATCGTTTTGCTTACTTTCGTTATTTTTTTATATTTACGTAATTACTTTACTTTATCAAACATTAGTCTAATATCTTTAACTGTGATACTAAAAATATAATCATTTCTTTATTTGGGTGTTCCACAAAAAGAAAGTAATTTCGATAAAACGAAAGCAGCCTCAATAAGTTAAATTATGCTCAATCAATAGACAATAGTGTTCTTTATGTGAACAAAAAGAAAATTATAACTACGGTACGCAAGTCAAAGGCGATTCAAATAATTGTTAAAACGCGAGCAAACACAAGAACTGCATCTAAAGAGAATCGATCAAGTTGTATAAACGCGGATGAAAAAAAGTTTACCAATCTGAATTAGTTCAATTATTAACATTAGAAGTGGTTAACGAACCTAAAGTTGAGAAAAACATTTCCATAGAAGCGTTTACGAAAATAATTAACTGTTTTGATGTTGAACCAATACAGGTGAAAAATGATTTCAAGCATTTGAGTAGAATGCAAACGCGTGTAATTTATCTGACAAACAAAAGTATGTGCAAGTGCTTAATAAAATAACCGATACAGCGTACCTTTTTCTAGAAGTTGAACAATTAAGCGAGTGATGTTAAATATGTTAAAAATTTTGTTAACAGATGTGTTTGAACAGTGTCGAAATACGCCGAAACTTATCAGAAAGGCATAAATTAGAAAAAAAATCATTCCATGAATTCACATTTCTCACACATCGAAAATACAGTAAGCGGATTACGAATTCAAAGCAAGAATAAACCCAATGAACCCAGCTAGAACATTTAAAGAACTTCGAGAAAAATGTGAAATATACGAATAATTATTATCTTGTATCGTAACATGCAAGAAGAAAACGGTCAAAAAGTTGGGAAGAAAATGAACAGAAAATAACTCTGCTATAATTGTGGGAATGGCGTGGGGATTGCGGCTCAACAGAACAAAAAAAGTAGAATACAAATCAGCAATTAAATGTTTTAAATGTAATGAATGTTTACATATTTTTAGGAATTGCGAAAAACAACATTAAAATAAAGAAGTAATAAACGTTATTGTGGAAGAAAACAGAATAAAACTAGTAAACGATGTATAAATCTGCTTTTCAATGAACACTGATTCTAGAGTTTGTATTATAAAAGAAAGTGCCTTCAAGAAGAGCTTTAAAGATCACGCTGCATAAACTTATGTCAAAGATAAAATAGAAAATGTCATCTAATGTAATTATTATTGTGCAGCAAAATAATCTTAGCTGCGTACAGTGTCAGAACAGACGTAAAACCTTGGATTTTATATCAAACTGAAATATCAAACCTTGGGTTTTATATCAAACTGAAATATCAAACCTTGGGTTTTATATCAAACCGAGATATCAAACTGAAATATCAATGAGAAATGAGTTCGACCACCTGTTGCTTTATACTTTGCAAAGCGCACACACAAACGTGATTGGTAAATTAAAAGTCCAAATAAGTATAGACAGTGTGGAAATACATCATGAATTTTTGATATTAAGAGATGGTGCAATTAAATACGATGAACTTACAGGACATGATCTTAATAAATAATTTTTCGTTACAATATGTGCAAAAGAAACAACATTTAATTATGAAAAAGAAAATGACAATTTACCAGTTTATAACACTGCAAATGGACGAAATGTGCCGTCAAGGCATAGTTTCTTAAAAAAATAATTTCTGGTTATTTGCCGAGAGAAAACAGCGTCCAGCCAGCATGAAAATTATACGTGACGTTAATTTTAAATATTTCCCTCATTCTCCAACACGAAGCACGAAGTTATTAGAAATAAATTAGAAAAATGGCTGCCAGCTGTGTTAGTAGGCCGTCAACATCTGCATTGAAAAATAAAGCGGTATCAAAGAAAAAAAGTGAGATGAACGTAGATTATGTATTGATTATGGACAATTAAATGGAATGGTTTTAAAAGATTACTTTCCAGTGCCGATATTGGATAATGTTTGGATTTGATAATGTTTTTGAAAGGACCGTTATTTCAGATTAATGAAAAATGGTGGTGTAGAAAATTATAAATATTGCCATGACTTAAATTTCTTGCGTCCCTATGAACCGCGCAGAAGGTATTTAATTAATTTTTTTTCCAATTTGCTTGGAGTTTTATATGATTTGCAAATGCTTTTTGGCGTATAATGCGTTGTAAAAAAGAGGAAAACTATTAAGACAATTGTCAAATGGATGATTCATTGGACAAGTCCCATTGTCCCTAGAAGATGTGCCGCAGCTGCAGCCGTAAAAACGATTCAAGCCCTCCCCTCTTGGAGATACAGCCATATCTCATTTCATGCACAGCTTGGCTTTGCAAATTGAAGGAGCCAACCAATTTCACACTTTTAAGCAATCTTTCATAATAAAGCAAATTTTTAAGCAAAAATAGGAAGAGCAAATATAAATAAGAACGAAGAGCAAATATACGTTTGCAATCAGTACGAAGAGCGAATATAAATTTGATTACAGCTGAGAAGTCAGAAGTAACAGCTGAAGATATGAAAAAGCAGCTTTACTATAATCTTATTAATTGTTTGTTCCCTTCAATTTATGGAAATGATGAAATGAAAACAGGCATATTATTGCAACTGTTTGGTGGTGTTGCTAAAACTACCCACGAAAGTAAGTAAAACATTAAAAAAATTTTTTTTTCTTGATTTCGATTCTTCTCCTTCTCTAGAAACTTCCCTTCGCGGCGATATAAACGTATGTGTAGTTGGCGATCCTAGCACTGCTAAGTCTCAATTTCTCAAACAAGTTGCAGATTTTTCACCTCGAGCTGTCTACATGTCAGGTAAAGCTTCTTCTGCTGCTGGGGTAAGTTTACGATGCAGGAAATTTTAAGTGGAAGAAAGTTAAAATTTCGCTAATGTGCTTTCAGTTAACGGCGGCGGTAGTTCGAGATGAAGAAAGTTTTGATTTTGTTTTGATATGTTGTATTGACGAGTTCGATAAAATGGATCCCCGCGATCAGGTAGCCATACATGAAGCTATGGAACAGCAGACTATCTCTTTAGCTAAAGCGGGGTGAGAGCCACACTAAATGCGCGTACTTCTATATTGGCAGCCGCTAATCCCATTAATGGGCGTTGTGATCACTCCAAAAGCTTACAACAAAACATACAACTTTCAGCTCCCATTATGTAGCGTTTCGACTTGTTTTTCGTACTTGTAGATGAGTGCAACGAAGTGGTGGACTATGCTATAGCTCGTAAAATAGTTGATCTACATTCTAACATAGAAGATGCCATGGGAAGAGTTTATTCGCGAGAAGAGGTGTTACGCTCTGTTTGGATTGCCGGCCGATAATATATATAATCCAGCATTTGGCCCTGTGCTACTTTTTGTAATTGCTCAGCTGCTGCTAGGGTGCGGCGGTAGTCCATTATTTACGTTAGGTACAACACATGTCGATGACCACGTAAAAACAGAAAGCTCTTCCTTGTACATAGGCTGTGTGTATAGTATGACTGCTTTTGGTCCTGTCGTCGGCTTCTTATCATTAATCCCACACGTCGCGAGCTACAAAATCCACAACTTGATTTAGTCGTCTCAGCAACTTAACAAAATTATATTTTCCAAGATTCTCATCATAATAAGTTGTCTCGCGGTCAAGCGGTAAATGAGGTACGATCAGACGTTGTGGATAAAGTCTGGTCTAGTTATCCGAGCGTAGAACCAATTGTTATCACTGAAGAGTTCAATCGGTTGTGCAAGACAATATTTCGATATTTATTATTCGAAACCAGTAAACGATGTGATGGCAGAGACTTCGATTTGCGAAAAATGCAGTGTCAGGTGAGTGGAAGAGAAGACAAAAAAAACTGTATCAACTCTGCAATAATTTTAGGAAGATTTATAAAAACCATTGCACGGATCCAGTCTTTTTCAAAGAGGTCAAACACAGGTATTTTGCACGGTAGCTTTAGATTCCCAAGAATCTGCCGGTTATAGTTGATAGTCGGCTATACCAGCGCTAAAGCAAAGAAACAACAACAAGTTATACAATAAGTTACTTTCAATCTGTCAACATTTTTCGCAGAGGGAATAAGCGTACATTATTACCTATTATGTTTCGCTATTTGTTATTACATTATAAATTGTTATTTTGTGTTATTAAACAAATACATCATTTTTGATTTTTTGGATTGACTAACATTTTTGAATAAAATGCAATTTTTTTCTGAAACCAAAATCAAACCATTCTTTTTCTTCTGAATGAATAAACGTGTGGATATAAGTACAAGTTTCTAAATTCGTATGTAGAAAATAAATTTTCTACACGAAAAGGTCTTTTATGTAGAGCTCTAACAATTCCTATACGGTTTATAATTACGTATTTTTTCACGGCAACTATTAAAACAATGTTAAACATAATTGTATAACAGTTTTAAGAGAAGAAGGCTCGTAGTTCAATTTGTAACGTCACGTCACATTCATGCACGCAGAAGGAAGTAATAGAGGAACCATCTGCAGATTTAATTACACAAACATGTGTAACAATTTCGTTTAGATCATTAATGGGAAGCGTTCTAAGAGAACATTATGCACGCATGGTAAACTTTTTTTGAATTTTCATCTTAATAAATTCTATTTTGTCCGTAGACTTTCACGATGGATTGTTTATTTACACCATGTCGAATCAAAACAAGTCCTGACTGTGATCGGCTCATTAGTTGTTGACTTTGCGAGCGTTGCTGTCCCAAGTGTTCAAGCATAACTTTTTCATATCTTCAGCTGTTACATCTGACTTCTCAGCTGTAATCAAATTTATATTCGCTCTTCGTACTGATTGCAAACTTATATATGCTCTTCGTTCTTAATTAGATTTGCTCTTCCTATTTTTGCTTAAAAGTTTAAATTATTATGAAAGATTGCTTAAAAGTTTACTTTTTTTTGTAGTATGGCCGACACTTCGAAACCTAGTGATAGTGTTAGCTGACTTTCATTTTACTTGATTTTATAGTGACCCTTCAGGCTGACTGATCCACAGTTCAACATCTGAACGAGCTAATATATTTTTCGTTGAATTATTTGACCGAAACTTACTCCAATACAACCATACTCCTAATTTTATTAACATTTTATTATAATGAAACCTCATCATTCAGGAAATTCGAAAGCTTTTTATGTTTACTTTTTTTAAATCCAATGCTTGCTTTGCCTTTTTGGTGTAAGATGCCTCTTCTTGTTTTTCTTGGTGTAAGATGCCTCTTCTTGTTTCTCTTGGTGTAGCATGCCTCTTCTTGTTTTTCACACAAATGGTTGTCAAGATACATATTTCAAATGAAAACTAGTTAATTAAAAGACACTTGATTTGTGCGAATATTAAATCGCTTAAATATATGAAAAAGAATGTTTTGATCTCATACTTCAGGACCATCAGTAACACTGTTTTTCTGCTAATAACAGAGATGTGAAGAATCTTATAACACCGACCACGCACGGTTCTTGTGGCAACACGAATTTACAACAACGTTCATACTATTGCTCTCTTTAACTTCAAAAATGACGTTTGGTCTCTTTGTACATCCAGTCACTCTTTGTAGACAGTTCTAAAATAATTTTTCATTTGGTACGTATTGGATATAAAGCGCATAAAGTTATAGTAATATGTAGTATTATCAAATATATAAATACAAAAAGTGGAAAAAGGATTAATAAATTGCATAGAAAATTTAAAATAAAATGGCTAAAAAGTGAGATTTTACCAGAATGTGCTAAATAAAACAGAGATAATCAGATTTGTGCAAAACAAAAACGAAAAAAAATTTATTCAACATAATGGAAAAAATCTATAATAGAAAAAAGAAGGAAAAAGAGGTAAAAAGTGCACAGTGAATAATGTAAAATAAAGAAAACTAAAAAAAAATGAGCAAATATGAAAAACTATTTAAAAAATTCGAATATTATTAACCCCCAAAAATAGTTAACATAAGCGTAAATGGATACGTGCATCTTGAGTTCGGTTTAATGTTTAAAATCATTTGTGTGCGGTATTGTTCATTCACTTGTTATTCTAGAGCATAAATTAACTCTTTTACATCCCGTGTTCCAGTCTACTACTTTTATGTAGTCCTTATAACCCCGAGTGCGATATAATAAACGTTTAGTAGTTTGTCATATTGATACCTGCTTAATAATTTTTTTTATATATCTCTTTTTCTATCTAACGAATGAATTTGGTTATATACGTATATATTCTATATATATAAATATATATTCATGTGTACGCACCTATGCTGTGAACGCATACATACAGAAACTCACTAGAGCATTAACTTCGCATATAATGGCCTTCTAGTAAACACTTTTTATTGTCCTCTTCGTTTGTTGTTATTGTCGCTGTTGCTGCCGTCTTATTGTCGTTGCAGTAACATCATCTTTAATATTATAATAGTTCCTCTGCATTTGCAATAATGTGTCTCTGCGTCCCTTTTGCTAGTCAGCAGCCACTACAGTCATATAGAGACAGCGGGCAACATACATGTGAGTTGTTTTGTTCTTGTTTTGCATCCATTCGTTATTGTTGGTGTTATTGTTGCATCTATTTATTATTGCTGTTGTTGTTATTGTTTAGAAATTGGTGCTTAATATGGAGTACTCGTTGTTGTTTTTGTTTTAGTACACGGCTTAAGCTCCTTCTCCCTCTATTATTAGGTTTAGCTGCGCGCATAATTTCTGTATGAGTCTACTAATTATTTTAGTTTTGATTTCATTTAGAAACTTCTACTTGAAAAAACAAAAAAAGATGCAACCAATGTTAACAAAAAACCTACTTATCTTCCCCTACCCCTAAATACATATATATATATGCCATGTTATTCAAAAACGTTTTGAAGCTAATGTGAAATTAGCGCATATGAAATGATTGCAATTAATACATAGCTGCTTGAAATTGCTGCTGACAATTGGAAAACTTTGCAAAAAAGGGAGATTGAAATTTCTTTCTTTTCAGCGCAATATGAATCTCTTTGGTAGTAAGATTATCATAATTTATATACAAGGCATATGTGGTAACATGTACGGTGATACAGACTAATTTTTTTACAGAACTAAATGAATCAGAATTGGGTTAGGAATTTGAATCTGCGTCATTTTTTATCCCAGTTAGTATTGTACAATTGGAATAACGATTCATTTAAATGTAAAACAAATGTAAAATTTATTACCTCATAAAAAATACGTAGTTGGTTCCTCAATTAATTCTTTTTGCGCGTATTTTGTTACATTTTTTTTGCTAAAACTTATCAATCCATGATGAAACACTACAACTACAATACTTTCTAGTTTCTGCTTTAAAAAGAAATGCCGCATTGTGTTGACACTTTTCTAATAAAACAAACTTTGTGACTTGACTGATTCTATAAAAATATAGAGGGTTTCAACAGATGTCATTGACAATTTCCCATTTCTCAACTTGCATCGCGACATCTTTGGAAAACTAAAGCTTATTATAAGTAAAAAATGCTGCTCGAGATATTGTCGAATAATTGCTGCAAGCACAAGGATTGATTAACAGTATGGTGAAGTTCTTAGCCTCGCTATGTATTGATTTCACCGAATGGATGCGCTATTTCGCGATTTACCGTTCAATTTTTTGACCGGAATTTGTCCAGCAGATGTGAACGACGTTTATTTTCAATAGAACAAGTGTCAGCGCAATGCAACAGTGGCTCGATGGGGTGATTTTTTCCCAAAAGGCACTTTTTATTCAATACGGAAATTCACACCATACGCCACCAAGTATGTTGAAACAAAAACGATTTGTCCATAGTATTTAAGGTGACAGGGCGCATTATTAACAAAATACATTTCATATGTTGTCTGCTTGGAAATGATATCTTTAAGTTGTTTCTGATTGAGGTGTTGTATTTGTAAGGAATGTAAAGCGGGCTTGGAATTAAGGGAAGTTGTCGTATTTTTAAGACAAGTTGTAGTTAAGTTCAAGCGTTTTAGATTAGCTAGATTCTTGGAAAACTAATAATTCAGAGAAATCATGAACTGAATCTGTTTGTTTCGTCGAAACAGAAGAAATTTTTTCTACTAAAATTTTTCTGCTGACCGATTCGTTTTCACTGAGTTGAACGTAAATAATTCAATAAAAATTGCACATGCAGCCTGTTTGCATGATTTGGGTTATTTTACCCGCCATTTAATGGTTTGACAATTTTTTTCAACTATCTTGCAAGACATATAAAAAAGCGCTTACAATGCTATCACCCTTTCCTCCTATCTTTCTCTCCTATACCCACGCCTCAGCTAGCACTGCATTTGATGGATGCGTTCGCTCTTTACGTACATGTCGATTTTTTTTTGAAGACTTCCAAAATAAGTATTCACAAATTTCTTTGTTTTCGTGAAGTAGGAATTAAATTCGATTACTTCTCTGTAAGATGGGCTTTTGCAAATGTTGCCAATTTTACATTTTGCAACAAATTTGGGATTATTCGCAAATTCACCCGAAATAATGATAATAGCTTATTCTTATGAAAGCTGGGGATGTTGAGTAACTCGAGAGTTTCATGTTCAAGCTTTGTGTATTTAAGATGAGCGCGACAGTTTAAAAGGGCAAGTAAAAATACTCTTCTAGTCGCAGAAAAATGTATAAACTTATTTGCGAAAGTAAAGCAAGTACTTTAGTGCAAGATGCGGCCAAGTATATGCGGGAGAAATTCAACAATTTTGTATTATAAAGAGTAACTAAGAAGACATATATTTTTCTTCAAAGGAGCCTCTATTTTAAATGCCCATTACGTCTTCGATGGAAAGACGACCGTTTACTATTTAAATATGTTATTAAAGCAGAATGAGTTTTAGTATGTAAACCCAAATATAAGAATTTGTTGGAACAGGTGTCGTCTGAGTGTGTTTTTTTTCTTTTAAGAATATATTCTGTTAGTTTAGCCAATATATTCGGTAAATTGGTATACCAGATCTATATTATAATTGAACACGTCGCAAATTCACTTGACATGATTTTTGACACAACATGCTTAATGCGTAAATCGGGATTTAAGTCATCGCCAAATTTCGCGGAACACTAACATGAATGAAAAATAAAATTACCATGTCAATGTAAGGAAAAAAAAGCTTTCTTTTGAAAGGAGCGCGCTCATAATAATATAAATAAATAAGTTACTAATAGTATTTAGTTTAACTAAATAAGTGTAAAGAGTATTTATTCCCCGACTAAAGTCATTACATATTATACTCAAGCCAAGGTCCAGATTAGGACATTGCTTTTGTTGTTGTTAAAAGTGAACAAAATTTGTGGACAAATATGAGAGAAAATTGACTTTGAAAATCAATCACAAAATTTTCTCTCCCACTCATGACTGAATTCCCAACATTAAGCTTTCTTTTGAAGGCTTTAATCTGATGCATACAGCTACGTTCGGGTGACTATTTCTAAAAATTTCTGGGAGCGGTTTTAAATTGTCTTCAGTAATGGCTACTTGGCTTATGTATCCACTAAAATTTTTGAGTATGTAATTGTCAATCAATATCATTTATTATTCCTAGAATTGTCTCCATAATTTGAAAACTTTCGCGCCGATCCCTTTTTGGCTCATGGTAGATCAATTGGCGATCGTTGTGCGAACCGCTACGCGAACAATAAACACATTAACGCATAAATTAATTGTATTGTGCACACATTACAATTAACACATGGAGCAAGCACTCATCATTACATATTTATGGCTATACAGATTGAATATTGTTTGAAGATAACTTAGCATTCATTGTTGTGCATTCACTACCATTCAGCAGTAAAGCTAAATATCATTGAAAATACATAATGAAAATACCAAAAAAGAGCGGGAGACGACAATGATACAAAATTGTTTTTGCTTTCCTATAATTGTCTCTTTCTTTTCAAGATGAAGCTCAATACGAAACAAAGAAAACTATAAGTTCTATACTCTCTGGTAAGAGTTTTTACTTAACGCGTGTGCTTTTATTGCTCTTTGTTTAAATCTTCAGAACAGGGAAATAAAAAAAAAAATAAAAAATCATGCAAAGATAAAATTTTCTACGGCTTCCTTTACACAGAGTTTCTACTCATATTTTGATATTTTCACATGTCAATGCCATGAAATACATAAACCATTATTTTAGTAGCAATTTATTAAGTAGGTGAATAAACATACTATTTAAACAAGTCTACGGCGAGTGTCCGATCGGGACCGCTGCCGCATATAATTCTTAGTATACCTGTTGCAGCTTTATAGTTGTTTTTGTTTTTAATCTTTTATTGTAGGCCAGAAAAATCTTCAACCTTAAAGATATCAACAAAATTTCAGTTTCTGAATTTAATTTTAGCAATTTTGCGTATTTCGCTTAGCAAATGAATAGACGACTGCAATGCTCCGGGATTACCCGCTTATTAACACGTAAATACATTTCGTCAAAAAACGACCGGGAATGTTTCAGTAGTCCACTTCTGTACATCCTTTCTCAAATTTGTTCAGCAATTAAATTTAATTTCTTTTCTTAATTTTGTTCTTGCTCCAATTAGTTGTCAATTATTTGCCACCTTAAAATGGACTCGATTTTAGATGCGAGTTGAGTGGCACATGGAAAAATATAAACTAAAATAATTTAATACGAATCTTCAAGTAAATAGATTAATTGAATCGTTTTGCCTCAAAACGGATTACTCTTAAGAGTGTAATGACTGAGTGAAGCGCGCGAAGTGTAGAATTTCGATTCGTGGTGCAAGTGGCGTCATATGCCAATGTGTGATAAAATTTACTGCTCTAATCCAAAATACTCCAGTTTGGATAAATACTCAGCTAAAGTTTTGGTGGTGAACAAGCGCTTAATGTTTATATATGAGAAAGAAAATAATGAGGTAGTCTTAAAAAACAAGTCTGTGATAGCCAAGTACAAGCACGATTAGCAGATTGTGCTTTCAAAGAATGAGGAATTTTGGAAGTGTGTGAAACGAGGAAATGAGGAAAAATTACAAATCTACAAATATATAAGATCGATGCCATATTGAAACCCATGGTGCAGACTCAAAAGACATATGAGCACAATGCGAAGTCGTTCGCGAAAATTAGCGAGAGCGAGAAATCTTTAGAGTCTATTCGGTTTATGCAATATGCAAGAATTGACAAGTTGCTGGCGTGTCAGTATAAATGCATTGAAAAGTTGCTGGCGTGTCGGTATAAATGCATTGAAAAGTTGCGTGAAGGGGCAGTTATTCTGAAAGGTAGCAATGCGAAGAATGGAAAGACGTTTGCAGAAGTTATTAAAGTCCCTTTGATTACTTCTGATGCTCCTCATATGATTAAAACCAGATGTAGACAGTATAGTAGTGAATCCAAGATCCAAGATTATCTGTTAATCGTATTAGCAATTGACGTCGTCTGCATATCTGAAATTTGCATGAGATCGAATACTAACAACGGACTGCGTGAAATCGGGGATTATTCAGCATGACAGACAGGACTAATTGTATGGATGGGTACTCTATCTTGTGTGATATAATTTATGAGGTGATTTTAGTGTAGGTTTGCAGTTGAGTGATATGCGTGCTAATCATCAAAATTGATGGACTTGTTGCTCGCTCGTTAAGGAGGCCTTCTTGGATCTCGGTTTGATTTTCCTGTAGCTCTTTCGTTCTGCACTGTGATCAATCTGCTTAAGGGGTATACTTGGTCATGAGCTCTTATTTTTAGCTTCCAATATAGAGTTTGATGTTGGAGACAGGGGTGGCTAACTTTTAGCAATTTATTAATATGCGACAGTTACGTAATCCCTTTTCCAAAGTTTGGTGGAATAATGCCCGAGGGTTTTTGAATATTGATGGCAAATTTTCGTACATAAATTGTAATTTGTTTGCTTTATACAGCGAGCACGTACCAATAAAAATTTGTAACGTTTATTTGTTCAAACCGTCTTGGTTAATGAAAGACGTTAAAATTCCGATGGAGCTTATAAAGTCTAGGAACGTTGCTTAGATGCTATTTAAGGGATTTTTCATAGGTGCAGAAACAGGGTGCATAGAACTACTCGGCAGATTAAGCAACTTTGTTTTAACAGGAAGTTTGTCTATATATGGCGATTGGAATCATAAACTGTCAATCTAACTTACATACCGAACGAACACTTTCTAGACCCTAACAGCGTGACTAATAGTCATTATTCACTATAGGAACAATATGGAAAGCAATGTACGGTTAAATAAAATAAAATTGGAGTCATTCATTATTGACGCCCTACAATCCAATCCCTCAAGCTCTGAGGCTCTTTAAGAAGAGACATGGAACTCGGCTCGCCCAATAAGTTCCAGCAACACAAAACGCAAAAAGGTGCCGGCAGATTGAGGAATAATTTGGGCAAAGCGGTACCCTTAAGGCCGAAAGGCCCAAACAAGCGTTGCTACACACATATCGCTCTACTCGCCTTGGATTACTCCAGTCGTCGTCGCAATGTTGCTCAAGGGTGTGAAGTTATATTTAAATATAACTAGCAAAGACAAAAACCAAAATGTCTTTACAGAGCTCTGTTAAGGCCTTAACAGAATTCTATAAAACGAAAAAGGGATTTAGTCTCGAACGGATTTAAGTCAAAATTCAGTTAAAATAAAACTTTTGGAAAATTTTTTTACAAAATATAATAAACAAAACGTTACGTAAATTAATTAATATTTGAAAAGTCAGTATTTTTACACTTTGTCAAAAATGAGGTTGATAAAGCGAAAGTTTG
>KK499890.1:384548-447431 GCA_000688715.1 Glossina pallidipes
CTCCATTTAACAAAGCTCTGTTAACGGCTTAACAGAGCTCTGTTAACATTTTTTGGTTTGTGTCTTTGCTAGTTATATTTAAATATAACTTCACACCCTTATGTTGCTCACACTCTTTAAACGGTTTGGGAAATTTTGCATCCTAAGCCTGTAAAAAGCATCTAATTCCGCAACACCCATTAGCATACAACGATATTCATTTCCTCACGCGTAAGGAGCGCTGCGGTAGATTCAAGCCCCAGACTAGACTCTTCTAATGTACAACGCGACGGTCAACCTTTATCGCTGACCAACATGGCTAACTTTGGATTTTATATCAAACTGAAATATAAATGAGAAATGAGTTTAACCACCTATTGGAATATAAAAGAAAAAACCTTGGGTTTTACATCAAACTGAAATAGAAAACTTTTGGTTTTACATGAAACTGAAATGTAAATGAGAAATGAGTTCGACCATCTGTTGGAATATAAAAGAAAAAACTTTGGATTTTACATCAAACTGAAATAGAAAACCTTGGGTTTTATATCAAACTGAAATGTAAATGAGAAATGAGTTCCACCATCAGTTGGAATATAAAAGAAAAAACCTTGAGTTTTACATCAATCTGAAATAGAAAACCTTGGGTTTTATATCAAACTAAAATATCAAAGCATGGGTTTTACGTCGAACTGAAATATCAATTTTTTGCAATGACAATGACAACAAATAAGTTAATGTCATACACATCGCTTTGGGATATTACATATACTTCCTAGATTTTCAAAGATTTTTATTTACTTGTTATTGCTCACACTCAAAAGAGGCAGATCGCAGTTGACAGTGTTTATGCATTATTCCGCGATATTGATTCCATGATAAAAACTAAAACGTTATACAAATAAAGGTACAATTATGTGAACAGAGGGTTAGCAGACAAAAAACTGAATTGTCGCACTTAATATTACATATTTTTGTTGTACTTCATACTCAATAAGCCGGCTATCTTGGCATATCGTTTACCTTGACGCGTGTTTCATTTTATCATTAGATCTGCAGTCAAAAATAAAGTTTCATGGAGAATAGATTCAATTCATACAATATGGCAGACTAAAGACCGCCGTCTGTTACAGTCTATGTTCGGAATCATGAACGAACAGAAATCTTTCGAAAGCATGATTATAGCCAATAATTCTGGGCTCAACTCAACGCTATGGTCTCATTCATAAAACGACAAATCTGTGAAAATGAGTCCGAGATCTGAACAAGATTTTGGAATGAAAATCTTAAGTTTCCTTGATATTGCTAGACGCCGAAGCGTTTGGTGAAATTTCTTATATTGGACATTGTGCGCATTGAGTTTAAACCTTGCATAGAATTAATAGCAAAAATTCTCATTTACTGCAAACAATACTAATACTTATGTCAAAGCTGCTTCCCGTCCTTCTCTGCCACGTGCTAAACGTGAGTTGTATGACATTTTGTCAATTATTTATTTATCGTGACGCTTATAGTTAATAAAATCAATACTTGGGCATTTCTACCACTTCAGATTCGATATACAAAATAATATTTTCAGTATATACCAACCATTAAGAAGACAAAGTAAGATCAAAAAAATAAAAAAATTACGGGAATAGAAAGTTCGATTTTAATTTTGAATCTTCCGTTAACTGATCCACTACAAACTTTCTTTTTCTACAGCGAAAATTCTCTCCTATTAATCACAGTTTTTGGAAATTGTAATATAAACTATTCAACTAATCTTTAATCCTATACACGCTGTAATAATAAACTTGGCTGTTATGAATATGAAGAATTGTGAATTAAAAGCTGTGTTGTAATAAAAGCACTGTTCTAAGGGTTGCCGCGTTTGCTCACGAAATAAAAACTATTTTTTCATGACAAACCACAGTCAAATAGCCAATCGTGTGGACAGCAAACGTCGGAAGCTCTCCAAACCAACAAAGAACTTAGCATCATTAAAATAATTATAACTTGCAAAGTAATCGTTAGAATGTCATGATATTTTCACGCAATTCATTTGAGTAATATCCAGATATCATATATAGATTCGTTAACAGCGATGCCATGCATGTGCCCGGTAGGAAACTTATTGCGTAATGTGTGTTGGATGTTAAGTTTCCAATTGAAATTTTCAAGTCTCCTATGGATCTATAGAGAAGATTTTAAACTTCATTATTTCGTATACATTTGCTTAGTAACCTTATCACAAACTTCTATATGATATTGCAAAATCACATTCTTCTTTTCGTTCATTTCAATTAGTACCAACTTTGTAAGAAGCTCGTGACTAATATAAAAGTCATAATCAATTTACTCGAGCTCAGGCATAATTGAAAGGAAAAATTGAAGATTAAGTGATATCCAGTATACGATTAAAAGGTCGTAATATGCCAAAAATTATAGTTCTTTATCATGTACACGTTCACATTTCAGAAGAAAAATTTATATGGGAGAGACGTCATGCCGTAAATCGACGTTGTCGAAATTTCTTGCGAAGAATTTGTTAGTTTGCGCTTATTGTCATTATAAATTGGCTTACTCTTCCAAAGGCTCTTATGTGAGGAAGATGCCAAATAGAATAATATTCTAGACCAATTCTAAAAATTCGATGGCGTTGCAATAATGCAGCTTAGTTTTGGCTATACTCATATGGCGGAAGAGAAGTGGTTAACAGACATTCTTGTCCTATCCAAGCTTTCACATATGTTTCGTATATCAAAATGTTATTTTCTACCGTTTTTCGGCGAGAGATATTAAAAATGTAATTTTTCTTCGTATAACGATTTTTAAAATGGAGCATTTTATAAGGTATGGCCATACAAATTTCTTCAAAATGTCTCAAAAACGACGGTATGTAAGTTGGACACAGAAATACATGGACGTACATTACACAGATAGACATAAAAGATTAAATGCATTGAAAAACTTCTGAGTGCTACACACGCTAAACTTGATATATCCTGTACAAAAATAGTGTAGGATATAAAGAGGAAGATGTCGCTGCATAAAAAAAACAAATAAAATTCTGTTGCAAAATATTAAAAAACATTAAAAATTGGATAGTATTTTCGTCAGTAGTCTCAAAATGATATAGTTCTGATTGCTCGTTGCATATATGTTTTTATACACTTGTTTAAGACGACGAAAGAGTGTCTACCATTCGTCTTATGACAATGATTTCTTTATTAATGTTTCCTCTTTTTTCTTTGTTCATTTTTAAGTAAGCAAAAATGTCGTAATTGGGAAAGCATTAATAAAAATAATTGTCAACAACAACTTTAATATCATCTCGTCATTATCATCAAACGAAGACATTAAGTGAAGCCCATAAACTCGCCTGAATAACTCTTTAGAAGTAATAGTTGACCTAATTCAGAATATAAAAAAGAGGATCAGTACCAGTAGAGACTGGGGAAAAAAGAGTGAGTGGAGAAAAAAAAATGCCATTAAACACCAGCACATCGGCACAACAATTGCGTCCATTATCTTTGACTGGACCAGAACGTGAACCGGTGCAATTTACAGTCAATTTAGTAGGAGCACCAACAGAAGTTGAGCAATTAGTGCAACAAATTAAAACGGTAGCCGAACAATTTCTGTACCACTGGAAAACTTTTCCAATAGGTAAGCTGTTCATTATTAACTTTTATACTCACCACCGGAATATTCACTATCCTTATAAAAAAAAGCATTAAGCATTGTTAGTCAGTTTGAATTTTTGAGTAAAGAACGCAATTATAGTAAATAAAGGGCCCCCCAAGACATAAGCTGGTCTGTAACGATCTTCGTAGGTATCATAAGAGATCGAGTGGCATCGTATCGGTCAGCTGTCGTTGTTTATATTTTCTTTACTGAGAAATGAATACTGGCTCCCCTATATAGCACATTTTTTTATATTGAAGGAGATCTACCCTTCAGTGAATTTTGTGGATGTTAACAAATTCATAAAAATAAACAAAGTTGATGGGGAGGCGATCAGCTCGCCTCCGTTACAAGTTATGCGTTGTCACCATAAAATTATAAGTTCTCAGAACGAACATCTTTAGCTTTAGCTTCTTTTGGGAATTTTCACATTAGTGAATATTAAGATGGAAAGTTTGAATTGCACACAAAGATTCAAAGTTCTGCCGATCGATCCATTGGCACGTTTGAACTAAACAGAGAATTTGAACCCAAGATCTGAGCTAATTCGAAAATATATATTTTTTTCTTGTTCTTTTTTTTTATTCTACATTTTGTTTCTTCTGATCAGCTTTGCCGCAACCATTATCTGCGGCTTCATTGGCTTTAAGTGGTTTTGGCCACAATGGCTCGAGTACGGTGGGTGGTAGCCGTAAGATGCGCCCGATTAATTTGCGTGACTTATTTATAGCGCCACCATTTGATGAATTGGATGCTGTTGCCTCAGATGGTACCGGCGAACCACGTCGCTTAACTAATACTCAGTTGAAAACGTTACGCGAAAACGGGTAAGTATTTATTGCTTTCATTCGTTTCTTCTTTGAATAGTTTTGTAAGCCTGTGCCGAAGCAGCTGTTAAACTTACTAGAGCATATACGTACACTCACACTTTAACCTATTAAACAGCTTATCGTTGTAAGACTACTCCTATTGGATTTCGTGTTTACGTATTGTCTCTGATACTTTTTCTGTTTTTGTTTTTTATTTATTAAATTCAATTGTATACCACTTGTTTCGTAAGGTTTTTGTTACATATTTACACAATAATATGCTTTCCACGTTCAAGTTAAAGACATCATCATTTATTCTGTTATTACTCAGAAATTCATTAACATTTATTCAACTATAAAAAATTATATTGTGTGCATTATGTTATGTTGTTTCCGATTATCTCATAAATTTGAAAAGAAGAAATATTTTCTGTTAAACCTTTCTCCAACACTGTCACCAAAACAAATTTTATATTCTTTTCCTTCTCATTATCATATCAAATATTTTTCAATTTTATTTAATCGAAAAAAAAAAAATAAATAAATCATAAAAAAAATAAAATGTACTAAACAAAACAAATCACTCGAAAAAGCTTACAAAAGGATAAATATGGAAAACCTAAGAAATTAACTTTGGAACAATTGGAAACCATACGTAAAAATGGGTAAATAAATAATGCTTTATTTGCTTGTAAATGTAGGAAATAAAATTTGAAAGATTTTTGCTTTTTATTCTGAATGTGTATAATTTTTCCCGCTTAACAATTAGTTCAAGATTATTTAGTTTAAATGAATAAAGTTTTAACTTCTGTCACACATTGTTAATAGAAAATGGTAAAACCATCCTTTGCAAAATATTAAAAAAAAAATTTTATTTTATTTTTAACTATCGAAATAACTTTTTCGATGTTGACTTCGTAGCAAAGCGTCCCTTAGGCACTTTATAAATTATTGTGCCCCACTGATGGATGGGACTACATTTTGTGTGGGTGAAATCTGAAGGGTGTGAAGATAAATTCGAATTTAACTAGCAAAGACACCTACCAATATTAAATAATTCCAATTAAAGTCTAGTTGGATTTTGAAATTACCAAATTTCAAAAAATCGTTAAGAATAGTTCCCTGTAGAAAAGTTTAATTTTTTTTGCTTATTCGATAGGTGCTTTTATACAGATTCACGTGATATAGCTGAATATAGGTGACATTTTCTAGTTTGGTCGCACCAGAGTCTTAAATTTGGGTGTTCTTCGATATCCATTTTACGCTATCATACAAATTTCAAAATCCAACTGGATTTTAATTGGAATTATTTAATATTGGTAGGTGTCTTTGCTTGTTAAATTCGAATTTATCTTCACACCCTTTGAAATCTGTTCATCCGTCCCTTTATTTTCTATTGTTGGAAGGATTCGGTTAGCAAAAATTGAAAAACGCGTGATACCCAATGTAGTCATTCATCGTTACCGGGCAAGCAGATCTATAGTAAAAAAAAAAGCAGAAAACTGCCAGTCTATAGGTTATATTTGACAATATTTTGGGATAGGATAATTACGGCAATCTAAAAGATTCATACTAAAATATGTGTGGTCAATCTACTCTCAATAAGAAATAAACATATATTTACATAAATTTTACTGTGCCGCCTTTGAAGGGTTGATGGAAAAATTCTTTGGTGATAAACCTGCCCCTGGCAATAACATGCCGTGGTGATTTCTTAATTAATGTCTATTTAAGAAGACTAAAAACGTTGTACGTAAGAATTAAAGGATTACAGAATGACAGGTGATAAGTCAAGCAAATCATATAAAAGAATAACGTAAAATGAACGTATATGTTGCAAGTGTATGTTGTCAACATAGGTGCTCTTTACATTATATTTTCATATGAATTCATTAACTGTTCAAATTAAAATGGTTCGATTTCGTAAGTTGTTAGTCAGGGCAACAGGAATCAACTCGTTCGTTGGATAATACTACAAAATGGTTTCTTCGTTTCGGCCTATAGCATATAATGATATCGGATGTCAACATATTTCCTCCTACAACCATAAAGGCCAATTTTTGCACACCTTGAATATCGACATTAATCCATTGGGGGTAAGTTACACATTCTTTATATTCTTGCAAAAGGCGTCGAAGATGTATAGCATTTGGTAAGGCCATGTATTCGGGTTCAGTTCTGCTGACTATGACTGTGGATTGTTTTTAGATTCACACGTTACAATTTACGATCGCCAACGTCTGTGTCGACATGTGTTTTATATATGGATATGCATATCGTGCAAGTTTAACAACAAAGTGCTGTATGCCTAGTCATGTTGCTTGTGCAAGGAACATAAGAGTTGCTATTACGGATTTAATTTGAAATCCTGGATCTAGACACGTGGAAATTGGTTTACAATGCTCGATTTCACAGTGCTCTAACATTATTAATTGCTATATTAGTATATAGCAATTATATAACTGCTTCGGCTTTTATGGAAATTGCACCCGTTTCTCCATCTCAATCCACTTCCGTGTCTAAAAGCTGACGACAAAGAATTAGAGTCGCACATACTTTGCTGTTTTGAACATTGTTATTGTTACGGAGCTTCCTATGCCATCGAAACATCGTTCAGGGGTTGCTTATTGGTAAGTTCACATTCACTTTTATTTTTGTTCCGCAAATTTTCATCGAATATTACGTCCCGTCCTTCAGTTACTCTATTTGCCATTTTGTCTTACAGGTGATATGCTTTGGACACTAACGAACATCCAACCATTATATATTGTTGTCTCTTTGGTTTGGATTTCCTTTTAGAATTTTTATCCATTGCTGCGATATGGGGGTCTTATTACTGAGAACCTTCGTAGGACTCCTATAGCGGAAGATGCAATACTTGTTGCCTCTGCCCGTAAAATTTGTAATGGATTGGAATAGATCATCATTGTTCTTGCCATTTCCACCAAAGTATGATTTTCACAATATTGTTTCATTGCAAATATTCATCAAATTCTTTATTCGTCACCATTAGGAAGTAGACAAATATGCGGCTTGACTTATCATTCACGAAACCCACAAAATACTTTGACCCAACAACAGAGCTTGTACTCATAAGTCCGCAAACATTAGAATGTATTAGTTCCAATACTTCTTTTATGACAGATTGCACTTCTTCGTTAATATATGCGCCCTTCCCAGCATACATGAAGTATTTTTATCATCATTTTCGGCATACATCTAGTAGGCTTTTGTTTTTTAAATGCGCAAATAGCGTGTGCCATTAACCGAGGGCATATAGTTTTTCATCTGTCATTTCAATCACAAATAATTTGTTCTTTCTGCGTACGTGTAATATTTCTTCGCATGATCTTTGAGTACGTCTCTGTTTCTTCTTTTGTTCACATTTGTTGGCATATTGTCCATATCGTCCAGTTGAAACATTTTTTTTAGATTTCTTCTCTTTTTGTTTCTTTTTTCTCTTTGACTATTCTAAAAGCATTAGTTTTTGTTTCGTCGGATTCATCCTTTTGATCTTGTCCTTTACCTTCTTCAAGGAATTTCTGTTAAGGACATTCAAACTTAATAAAGCTATCATAATTAGCAGCTCACCGTTATGTCAGCTTCACCCGTATTATTAAACACATTTATCTCTTGTTGCATATTTCCGCTTTCGCTAATAATCAGGTTCAATAACCTTTTGTTTAGTGCCACCTCTTGCAAAGGTCCCGTGGGTTTGTGCAGGTTCTTCCAAGCTTTGTATGGCGTTTACAAATTTTCATATACTTGCTAATAAGTTTTCACCGTTGGATTTCCATTTTTCTTTCTTAACAGCATCCATATCCGGCCTTAAAATCAATTTACCATTGACGTTCCTCCAAAAACCGTTGAAAGGCAGCACACTTTTCTTCAGAATACTCCAACAGTCATCCAGTTTCCCAATTTGAAGCGATGTCGTCATATTTGATTTCATTTAAAGCAACTTTTTTTATTTCTGTTATTTCACAAAGAAAAGTAACGACAAGCCTCCTGCGCCCATAACCTGATAAAAATTTTGAACGAGACTAAAAATATTTTACAGAAGAATTAAAAGATTGTAGGATAATAGATAGTTTAAGGAAAATATATAAAAAAGAAGTACGAACGTATATGTTATGCTCCATTTTAAGTAAAAATAGTTCTTATTGATGCGCCCCACTTTTTGAACATTATTCTAGAATTACTCAAAATTTAAAACACGTTTGCCAAACGAGCTCTTAGTTTGAGAATTCTAAACATCCTTGAAGTAAATAAGAGCCCTCAGAGATAGGCGTTCCAAATTCGTATTAATTGAACAAAAAAATGTAATGTCACTCGAAAATAAGGTGCAATCCGCATCTAATACCTGTCGCGTGTTGAAACGGTTTTAAAAAAAGAAGCAAAAAGATCTTTGTAGACGTTACGTTGACGCTGGAACCTGCAACGTATCTCTGCGAGATCAGTAATCTTATAATGCTTAAGTCGATATGATAACAATTGCATTTTTTTTGGTAAAAACCACACCAATTTGTTCTAATAAATAATATGTAATAAAAAGCGTTATCTAATGTAAAGAATTGAGTTACGTGTAAAAAGCATTCAAGCATTAATTCACAGTCAATATTTCGCAAATTTATTGCCTATCTTTAGATGCAAAGCAAAGTATTCTTTTGCTCTCACGGTCGAGAAAGTTTGCTGTATTAAATTCATTTTAAATTAACTTTAACTATTTGAAAATTCATTTTTCGTACCCACCACTGTAAGATGGGGGTGTACTCATTTTGTTTTTTTTTTTTTTCATAATGTAAGTAACATCCAAAAAGAAGCTTCGGAGACCCTATAAAGTGTATATATTTTTGATCAGCGTGAAATTCTAAATTGATTAAGCCATGTCTGTCCGCCCGCGTGTTGTGTATTGTTGGCACTCTCTTGGTCAAATTTGGTAGAAAGATTGGCAGTTTTTGCACGTGGGTTGGCAATGAAAATGGCCTAAATCGTCAGAGCAGATGCCTGTAGTGGAACATAAATAAACATATTTCTTAACAAAAATTTGTGGATTTTTGCTCGTTACTCAGAAATTGTAAATGTTAGATTTTCCATATTTACTTTGCGAAACACTCTACTCTTTACGTGCAAAAATGGGAAAAATCAGCTATTCCCACACAAAGTTACAAATGATTAAATTTTATGTTTGAATGTTTGAAACTACTTTGCACGTTCCTCAAATGAATATATATTATCTGCCTAAAACTGGCTTAACTCTAAAATGAATATGGTAGACACCGCGATTAATTTTTGCTTAATAATACCAACGATAGGGGTACCAAATTGAAGCACTTGGTGAGTAGAATGCGAAAAGCATAGTGATGGGTATGCGAGACTCGGCCCTCCCCGAATGTAACTTTCTTACTTGTTTATTTATAAAATTTGATATTGAATCTTGCAATGTTGTTAACTATATTTAAGTTCATTAGTGCATGTAGGATTTCGTACAACGCTAAACATTGATACATGTAAAAAAATTATTGTTATTCTTATGCAGGGTTGTATCGGCCAGTGTTGTTAGAATATATTCTAATTTCGTTAAGTAATTTTTCAAAGGTTTCTTAAAAAAGGCATAGTACATTTTATAATAAATCCTTAAACACTATCCTTCATTTCTTAGCGACCATAGTTTGCTTCTTTCGCATGTGTTATAAAAAATTTTTAAAAAGGATCAAATATGGAATTTTATAAATAAATTTAGAGCTGACATATTTGTTGAATGTTTACCCGTTTTACGTTATTGTATTCTATTTCCCGAAGAAAAAAAGTCACCCACAACCATAACGCCTTTAAATTGTTCATTTATCACCAAACCGCCAATTAATGTCAAACATATTTCGGTTAAAAAGCTAAGATGAAGTCATCTTTAAAAGCTTAACAGCAAAAATTGAATTTAAATTTTTATCTAGCAAATAAATTTTACGCATGGTTTTTACGAAGAATTTTGCAAAACGATCAAAAATGATGGTTTTTGTTTTTAAATATTTTACATCACAGGGAATTCGACGTTCCAAGTTTGCATTTTTCTGGACAAGTGCACAAATGGCGCCTGTCGCAGTTGCTTCAAAAGGGTACTTTACGGGCTCATGATTCTTTTTTAAGCGATTTGGCTTTAGCTGCTCGCTTTCTGGTCGTAACTGCACGTAGTCGTATATTTTCGCATTTCTTCTCCGTCTTTTATGCTGCTCGTGCTCTACTAAATGGCTTCATTAAATTGCTGGATATGATAGTAGGAGTGCCCGCATTGTTGGCGCATAATCTCGACTATAAAATTAAAGAAGAAAGATGCCGGTTTCTAATAGCAGAATTGGTGTGTAGGGTAAGTGGTTAACACATTATCTTACATAAAATATGTTTATTGTCTTTTCGACTGTTAAGCCTGAGTTCGAAGACTGTTTGGATGGTTTATGCTCATATGTTCGAAAAATACTACGCCGCGCTACTATGGAAAAGTTCGATTTTAACAGTTGCGATATAACGCAACCAATACCATATCTGTTTTTAACACCGAAAGGTCAAGAAATAGATTTACGTTTATTTTGTCGTGATGTTATGCGCAAGGCCTTACCGATTTTGTTATGCATCCTGGAAAGAGAGACACGAGGTTGGTTTTTACACTTTCGTGAACGCTTAATTGCTGAGTTAAGAGCTAAGAAGTTAACGGACAAAGAAATTGAAGAGGTTTGCTACTGAATCCATAGTCTTCGATAATAAAGTAAAATTTCTTCTCATAGGAAGTCAACGAAGCGGTTATGAAAGAATATTTGCAACGTGTCTACTCTTCAATCCTATCAAATTCCAAACTCTTGGAATTGGGAGTGGGTATACCCGAGCTGCTCGTACAACAAGCTCAATCGGTGGTCATCATGTATAAGGCGGTAGACAAAGTGCAACGTGATATTAAGCGTTCTCGCGAAGACCATCAGAAATGTTTAGCAAATGATCACTCCGTTTTATCAAGAGTTGCTCCTTGGTTGCGTTCCAAACTTCGTCATGCTGAAGAACATAAACTTAACAAATCCGCTTGGTCAGCTCATGAAGAAGCTTTAAAAATGTGCACAAAACATAATCTGCTACAAACTGCCTATTTTCTAAGCCGTGATTTAGCCTTTATGAAAGAACGTGAGCCGGTTCTTTTAAAAGAGCTGAAAAACGCCAAAGCCCCTACACGTAGTTTTCAATGGGCTTGTCGTATTTGGTCCCCAAAATCGTGGATAATCAGGCGTAATTTTCAGGGTCAATCTGATATAATACCTACAGTTATTAGTCAACAGGCTACTTCCATAGTAACACCACGTTCAGATCCTAGTCAACCGGTGTTTTTAGTTGAAAAGGAAATTATACGCACTACTAGCACACGTTGGCCATTTTGGCGACTATTGAATCTTATGCAACGTACTTGGTGTTGGACTTGGAATATGATGTTTCTTCTCGGCATATTAGTGCCATGGTGCAGTCCATTAAGTTTAAGAGCTTTATTTTGTGTTAAGCCTTTCATGCCCGATTTAGAATTATCACAGGTCAATGGTACACTCTTTCCGCGCAAGACAAGTATAACGCAGACTATGGCTTCGCGTTTAATTGAACTGTGGCGACACATATCAAAATCGCGTACACGTTTTGAAACTGAACCAGATACGGGTAAGTTCTCACATATTTTCTTAATAAAAATTCCATCTAAATATATTTTTAAATTAATAAGTATGTACAAAATCCGTTCTCTCAGATTATATTCCTAGAGTACTTAAAGAGTAACTTAAAAAAATTTGCTTTACATTCAAATAATACCCGAATTTGAAGGTTCAATTCGGTACTACTTCAGATTGCATCAAAATGCTTCCGAAATTTTAATCAAAGCTCCTATTTAAATATATACTAAACATATTCAGTTCTGCTTTCCGATCCACATTGTCAAAGAAGTTGTCCTTATGCTATTCGAATGCATTGAAAACATGTTTCAAACTCTCGAGTCTAAAATCTCGCTACAATTTCTATAAAAAGTCTTTATAAATTCTTTTTAAAATCTTCTTAAATTCTTTTCGATATTTTTTTTTGAATTATAAAACTATGCCATTCTGGTCTGTTTCAATTGTCGGGTACAATCGCATTTATTCGAATTTGAATTCATATTCCATGTGAAACACTTTGTAAATCTACCCGATCTATTAGTTCTAATTCCTATTGAAATCGGATTTTATTTTACTTAAAACTAGCCTAAAAATGATACACACAGTGCTATTTTATTCTTTTGTAAAGTAATTTTATTTTATATTGTTTTTAGGTTTCATAGGCAAAGGCTTGACGCGCAATTTGAATCGCATTTGGAATTATTTTATTAAAGGCTTCCTAGGCACCATTGTCATATTATTTGCCTTTCCATTACTCTGTTTGGCCACAAGTTTTTTAAGCATTTTATTAGCATTAACTGCTCCGCTATGGATACCAGTTTTCACCATGCTTTTACATCTTTATATGATTTTAATATATGACATTGATTCGCCGAATAACAATAGAAATCGTTATTGCATATTATTGGAGGCTTTAATCTGGAATATACTCAGCCAAGGTTGTTTACAACCGATTGCAGCTGTATTAGTGGCCATCATTGTGTGTCCTTTGGCTTCAGGTGTTATATTAGTCGGTGAGTTTCCCTTCGCCAACCTTCTGTGCATAAAATTCAACTTCCTGTCTTCATATTTCAGTGGGAATTGCACGATATGCTTTACGTTTGTTATGGGACTCTTTAACTTTCCACTTATTTATCAAAAAGTGCGGTCGTGTTCCTGCTTCCGACAGTATTGCTGTGAGACGTATAGCTGGGCCTGGCTTGGCGTTAGATTATTACTTCATGATACGCCCTGAACAAGCTTTGGCTGCCTTTGAGGCTAAAATGGAATTAGACGAATTGCAAGCGTATCAACATGCAATGGAACGTATCATATTACAGCCTCAAAAAGACTTTTCGCAATTCGTGGAAGCATGCTTTGGACCCTTTTCAGCGCAATTAGCTAAAATGGGACCCTACTTATCATTGGATCGCGAGGCACAAGATTTAATGACCACCCTGCATGAGAAACTAGAGAAGCGTAGACGCGAACTGCAAACTTCTTTAACAACACAAGTGAAAACACGCGTCAAGCTAAATACAAAAGAATTAAAAGTAAGAGTTTATAGTCACCACATTCATTTGCCCTATCAAAGACGACATTATAAATTTTGCCTATCGCTATTTTAGATTGCCATACAACTTGCCGCCCATATTTTGGAGAAATACTATCCGTCTCATATTATAGCACGTTTATCGATCAGTGAAGAAGAATTTTGGGATAACAAGGTATTTTTAGCTTTTCCAGTGTTTTTGTTTTTGTCTTTCATTTACCTACATAACGCGCTTTTGTCGATCAATTCCAGGGGTTAGCGGTTAACGATTGGCCTGGTTTAGCTGGTTTAATTTACACTGAAATCTTTAGCTTAGATTTTCTGACTCCTCTAACTGAAAATGATACTCATTTCAAATTGGAACCTCATCCTTCTCTCGATTTGACGCGTTATTCTGAAATGGTACAAAATGCTACCGATGTTATCGGTTCCAAAGGCTTAGATTTACTGGGTAACGTCTATGCGCCGCGCGGCAATGTTCAAGTACATTTGCCTTTTTTAGAAGTCACTGCTTTTAATCCACGTTCACGTATAACGTTAACGTTTCGTAAACCAGAAAAAAGGTATTTTTCCAAATAATTTAACGAATGAAAAATTTGTACAAAAATTCAGTAAACTTCTGCAGAGATATGTCGGTAGGTTTAACTACACCGCGCGTACGAGCTCATCGTGCTGCTCAGCAAAGTAAATTACCCGACACGCAGAAACATTGGCGTCCTTGGAAAAAAAAAACTGACGAGAAAAGTGCTACTGAGAAGCTTTTAATACCTCTGCCGGTACCACATCCGGTCCATATAGCCATTAACATTTACAATCGTGACGCTGAGCATCCTATACCGTTGGATTCTGAACTTGTCTGGGAAATTCTCAAATCTATTGAAGACTGTCAGAATGGTGAGATTATGGTAAGTGTAACTCTTCGAATTTTCCTACAATCATAATAAAACTTTACAAATGAAAAAGAGCTAATAAAAAGTTTGATTTTTTTAGGCGATGTCATCAGTGACGCGTTATCGCAGCGCCATAATGGAATCGAGCAATGACTCCTTGGCCTCGAGCAGTAGCTTGGGTAGTACACGAGAATCTGGGTCCGCCACAGGTGGCTCAGGCTCAGGTGTCGGTAATGGCACCGAAACACTGCCTTGTGTTAATCGTGAGGTAAGTTTTTTAAATTAAGAAACATGATTATTGCACGTGTATGTGCATTTCAGTGCTATTCGAAATGTGTAAATAAAATATTTATCAAAGATACCTTTATAAGCTGCTATACCAAGAAGATGTTGAATAACAGAATCACGAATAGTCACGGAAACATTGGCCTAAATCACTTATTATCATGACTTAGTTGATAACGGCATTGGTGTCCAAATGACCTTAATCTTCTTACAAAGAACTTAGTAGATACTTTCCTCAGCTTTCATGTAACAAAACCACACAGAGAAAGCTGTTTAAACCTCTTTTATTGACAATTTCTCGCATTTATTTTACACTCTTTGTTTTAATGAATGAGTTTTACTTTTGTGAAATGTCTTATTCCTATGCCGAAGAAGACTTGTGAAAATGTGTTTGCCAAAAAAAAGAGACTTTTTCGGTTAAAGTTTTTTTAATTTTCGTTCCGGACAAAGTCGATCAAAATAAATCATAACCTGCGCTTATGTTTGTGAGCAAAACTTTGTTTTGGATGAGCTTAGCTAGACGCTTTCGGATCTAATTTGAAACATAGCTGGAAGAGTTTCATAAAAATAATTGAAGTCTACAGCAAATTCACAACAGGGAGCCCCCGCTATAAATTATATATATATTATGCGACTACATAAAATTCGACCGAATTAAAGAAAAAGGATTGTATTAACACAGGTTTGCACCCAAGTAAAGGTGGCGGAAGAACATTCACCCAATTCTGGTTTTCATTGGACTTTAAGCAATTGGGGTGCAGCGCAAACAACACGTCGACGTACAAATTCTAATGTACGCGTCGACTTGGCTAGTCCCGAGGACATTTCCCTGGATACTGATAGTTCACGAGCCGTTTTCAATCCCTACGGAACGACTGTGTAAGAGCTAGTGCAACAAACGCCAACGTAACGTAAATATTGCTTTTTCTTAATCGATTTAATTAGTTTAAAAAACATTTTTTTTAAGCGATGAAAAGAAAAATAGATTTTTGTATTAAAATAATGAAAAATTTTTATAACGCAGAGAAGAGAAACAAAAACTATCAATATATATATATAACTATCAATATATATATAAGCAAACACATATATAAAAACAACCAAAATAATCTAAGACCAAACTGATAATTATAAAAATTTTAAATTACCCTAAATTTCAAATTAAACGTGTTAAAGAATATTTTACAAAAATATATTTATTAACTAAGTTATTAATCACGAATCTCCAGTGCATATACATTTACATCTTCTTTTTAATTTATTTATTACCCACCATCTGAAAGATAAAATATGTGATCCTATACATAATGTAAAGGAATTGGAATCAAAAGCTTTAGATAAAGTCTAGCTTCAGGCCTAACGACGTGCATTGAAATTCAAATTTACAAAATGCCTTATAATATATTACTTAAAACAGTCTCCAGAAAACCACTAGGTTTTGGCGATACTGATAAATGGCAATTTCTGCCGTTATATGTTTGAAGTCTCAGCGACTAACACAGCGGAACCTTCACAAACTTGAAGGACGTGAAGCGGAGATGGTTGTGATGGGCTATTGTCCTTATCGGACTCTAAAATCCATTATTTTACTGATATTGTCATTCGAATTTTTCCTCGTTAACATCGATCATAAAAAATGATTCTATAAGTGGACCTCGCGTGACGCACAGACGTTTTGAAGCTTTAAAACGGAATATTTAGCTGTAGCAAATCATGTCAAACCACATGGTCAGGTTTTCAAAATGAGAATATTTGTACTTTGTCTATCTAAATGGAAGGATAAACTATTTTCTACGAAAGGTAGTGGGTATCAAATACTTCGGCTTAAACCGAACTTAATCAAAATTTATTTACATCTAGTCGCCATTAGTTCATCAAAATTTTGTTATATGAAGTCAAAACAAATATATATAAATCATAGTGCATCTGGGCATTCATTTCAACACTTATAATCCATAAATCATATTTATTTTCTACTCATTTATTCCTTACTCATTTGATCACTTACTCCTATTCTCATGCAAGTATGCAACTAAATTTAATTTAACTGTTCTCATATTTAATTAAAATCTTTTCGTACTCACACTTAAACGCGGATATGATTGTTTTTTATTATTATAAATTATTTTACAACTCATTGTATCTTGCCTGTATTCATACTTAAACTTGTTACCCATACATAAATTTACTTATAACAATTGTATTAGTGAGATTACAATTTATTTTTGGTCTTTTATGAAAAGAATGAATGATTGTAACTATTGAAAGAAATAAATATTAGGAAAGTGACTAAGGACAACCTGAAAATCAGAACTACCAAGAAAAATAGTTAGAAAATAAAGAATACAACGTGTAATAATTAGCAATTGAACATGCAAAGAAACTTTAGGACTCGGAAGAGTGTATACGACATGAGGGAGTAGCAGGCAAGAAATCTAGGTCCTTAAAAAAGGGCACACTTCGTTACTGTCTGTACGAAACCAGCCTAGATCGCCAATTTTTCGAAATGAGTTTTGCCTCTGTTTAGACGGAGAAGCCACGTTCGAGCCAAGCTAAGTCTTTCTAGCCAATTCTCTCGCTAGGACATTCGTTTGCTAGCTAGCATAACTGCACTAGTGAATCTGTGGCAAGCCTACCCAAGCCGCATTAGCGCACCAAGCAATGCTTTTACATGCCGCAAGCTCTTACATTGAAAAAGGATAATATCGATGTTATCCGCCGGGTAGTTTATGTGAATCGTGAAATTTTGCAGACTTTGTTCATTAAAGTATGGTAATTATTGTTTGAGACTAAATTGACTGATTTCACTGACAGGGCAAAAACTTTCGAGTCTGCTTTCTTATCAAAGCAATTCACCGATGTTTAACGAAAAGGGTAAAAACGAGCTCAATTGCATTTGTAACGTAAGGAAAGTTTTAAGGTCGATATTTGTCTGGAACGTTTTCTACTTATTTTAAAATTTATAAGCAAAATTTAATAAGAAAACTGCGTGATCAAATATGAGATTAATTGTAGGCTTTTTAACCTATTCATTAGTAAGCGTAATATTTTAGCACTGATTTAAGTAATGTGTTGTTTTAAAAATTTGCTTAGTTGCCAAGTTTTAACCAATAAATTAATTCAATAAAATATAATATATTTATTTCGAGGGTTGGCTTCCATTGTAATAATTGTTCCTTGTAGTTAGTACAATTTTCGGTTACTCATTCACCCTTTGGCTCTCTCTCTCTCTCTATCTGACGATGTTGATTAATTTTAATTTAATTTTGCATTATTTTCTCACGTACTAAGACTTGATTACTGCAATATTGTATTTTCTTATTTAAGAATTAAACGGTTAAGAAAGTTATATTCGGCTGTGGCCGAATCTCGAATGCTCACCACCATCATCATCTTTATCCTCACGCTTCTTTTATGGTCATGCCTCACGCTTTTATTTATGGTACTTGCATTAAATTTGATGATTTCTTCACTTGAAAAAGGTGTTTATTGAGTAAAATTTTTACAATGTATATTAATAAAAATATTTTGGATGTCCCGTATCGGTATCAATGGGGATGGCTCTTCCGAACTAAGCCAGTAATTTTTACGCTTGGGATTGTCGTAGTAGACTCCGTTAGTCACAATATGCCATAGGAAACTTCCTTTTTTTCTGCCTGGCAAGCAATGAAACACAACGATGCAATGGTTCGTAATGGCATTTTCATTCTATTCGGGTGGCCATTTTCCCTTCTTTTCAATCCCATCGCATGTAAAATGTTAACCTATTCGAAAGTCTTTTCAGAGTTTGTGCTGGGAGCAGTATAACAGTAATAATAAGCAGATTTCTTTAAATCAAACAACAAGAGTGATGCATGTCGGAAATGCAATTTTGACCTTTGCATGATTAACGTCTGTATACATTGAATAATCTATACATGGAAAATTGTTATTTTGTGTAGAGAAAGGTCGAAATAATCGAATTTAGTCGTTGCATTTACTGGCAGTTCGCTGTTATTCATCATTTTTATCTGTAGAAGTCGCTGCTCAAAATTAATGCAGCATCTAATAAAAAAGTGAATGGGATAAAATATATCTTTCATTGTTAAGAAAAATTAATCAAGCACGGCGTGACCGTGAACCGATAATTAATTTACAATCAACACATTTAGCTTGGCGCATTCTACTCTGCAAGTCCTTTTATTTGATACCCGCATTGATGGTATTATTGAGAAAAAATTAATCCACCAGGTCGTGATGTCCACAACGTTTATTTTAGAATTAACGCGTTTTTAGGCAGATCTTAATTTAAAGAATGTACAGTATAATTTTAAACTCTAGCAAAAGTCGCAAAAAAGCGAAAAAAGAAAATTTAATCACTTATAACTTTGTGTGGGCATGGCCGCTTTTTCCATTTTTGCATATAAACAGTAGATTTTTTCGTAAAGTAAATGTAGAAAATTTCACGTGTCTAATTTTCATAATGTGTGAGTAGTGAGAAAAAGCTTAGAAAGTTTTGCTTAGAAAAACGGAGTTGTGTTCACTTTACACATTGCGGCGGGCGTGTGCTCTGAACCACTTCGCCCATTTTAATTACCAACCTGCCTGTGGAAACTTGCAATGTTTCTCGATAACTTCATTTTTGAGACCACGAGATTGTCGATAACACACACCCTACGGACACATAGACGGACGGACATGGATCAATCAAGTCACGTATGCTGTGGTTTTGGATGTTGCAAACATTATGGCAAACTGAATATACTTCCATCCTTCGGCGATGGAGATAAAAGTAACGAATAAAAACCAATAATTAACCAAAAATTATTTTTAGAAATTCATAAAAAAAGCAAACGAGAAATTAAATATAAGTAGTTAAATAATTACAAAATAAATGTAATATAAATTAAATTATTGTTCGAAATAAAATTTAAAAAATGCAAGGAAATTAATTATCATTAATTAATTAATTAAATTAATTAAATTAATTAATCATCTATCACATACTTACGTGTGTGTATCGCATGAACCAAAAGCAAAAACGTTCAATTCACCAAGTATTTACATCCATACAAACATATGCATTCAATTAAGTATATATAGTATGAAAATTATTGTCATAAACATTAATAACTTCCCCGCCCATACTACCTTAAGATACAAACAAGAATTACTTGTAAGATGTATTATTACATATTAGGAAAACAGAGACAATTTTGATTTAGATTACTGTTATTTTATTTATTTGTTGTTTTTTTTATGCAATTCAGTGCGAAGTACATTAAAGTTCAAAGCATTATTTCGCCAGTTATTTGTAAATCGTATTAATTTTAGTTGACTAAACTTTAGCTCTTTTTATTTATGTTACGTTTCCTCAAAATATTCATCCGAAAATTCAGTATCATTATTGTATTATTTTTCTATTTTGTCTTTTATCATTGAACCATAAGTTCTGTCAGACAACTCCCTTACATTCCTTAGGTTATTTGTTGTTTGTTGTGGGTCTTCACGTCTACCATCTGGGATAGATCAAATTTGCTGAATAATTGCAACATAGAAAGATGCGCTGTAAACGCCATAACCTCCATCAAAACTCCAATTAAAGAAAAATCTTAAATTATATGTTACGATTTTTGAACTATTTAAGTTTATAAATTGAAAATTCCGTTCTTGGTTTAATCTGTAATCATAACTATTAATTCTTTTTTTCTTCAATTACCCTAATTTATTTAATCTATAGCTTCAAGTTGAGCTAAAATAATTTCAATGTCAAATTCGAAAATAATGGAAACCGTGTTGAAAGTTATTAAAGACCGTATATAGAAAAAAAACGTCCGAGTATGCAAATACGAGCTACGAGATGACTCGTTGAAGAAAAATATTTCTTATAATATCTGCAACATATGATATACAAAGTATTATATACAACGTATGTCGAGCAGAGAGGTCGTCGCTGTACTTCGCAACCAAATGTCGTTTACAAGCTGGTACCGCGTATTGAAAAATTCACTCCAAGCCTAATTTATTTGCTCATTTACTTTCAAGTAGTTCTAGCTTTGGGTAATATTTATTCGAAGTCTTTTAATCCATCCTGCCCAATCTTGAGTCTACTTAACTCATAGGGAGTGGCTTTTTACGTGGTCAATACAAGTATTCATTTAACGACCATTCAGCGATTCTCTTTGAAAGGCTAATATTTGTACTACAAATTTGTGGTAACTAAATATAACACTCTTTTTTAATTCTCCCCTTTGAGGTTTGTCTCAGTTGATAACGCCATACCGAATCCCAACTTATTTTTGTATGTTTTAATACACAGTTGCGCGTTGACGAAATTTTGAATCTCACCCCCGACCATAGCGCTTTTGTAAGTTCACTTCATTATTTATCAGTTAATATTAGTGGCTACATTTGTTTCATAATAAATCAAGCCCATTTATTTGCAAAGAATAACAACAACAAAGTTATGAAAACGTATTTTGTATAAGTAAGACCTTAAGAATAACGAAAAGTGATGTATATTATAAAGTTAAAAAAAAATTGGAATAAAAAAATTTTGTGTAGTTTAAAATAATATGCAAAACCAATCAAATTAATAAGGAAATAAATATAAATTATATTAGATAAAAATACGTAAAAGAGATGACAACCAAGTAAACGTATGTTTTTTGTTTATTTGATTAAGTTTTTCGTCGCGCATTGTATCAGTCATAAAGTACAGTTTGTAGAAAGCTTATGTCTCTTATGAGTGTTTTCTACAACTAATCGGCCTTCATTTACTTAGAACGAGTCAAAAATATTATTCGCAATGTATATGGTAATGTGCTTGAGGACTTTGCCAACATCAAGCACAAGAATTATTCAGTCATATGAGATAATAGTTTTCAGCAGTGGCTAAAAATTAACAAATAACGTTTTCAAAAACGCGATTTCTAATCCGAATTCAACCCAACGGCCAGGAGCTGAAAGTTAGATTTTAAAAAAGTAACAGTCGTACCATCTCGTACATATGTCAACAATAGAAATTGGTATTAGGTGCAGATTTAGAGAATTAAAGACTTTCCTTATTGTGTTATGAAGTCTTTGTAATGTGCGTGTGCAGATTAATTCATTACCAATAAATCAGCCCATCAGTTTAATATGACAAATTGACTGTTCGTATCAACAAAAGCGGAGACAAATAACTCGAGATTTTACATAAATCTGACTACCCGTAATGGGATTACGTTCTTTTTATTGCGATCGTTCTAATTACGCACTAGAATCTAAGAGGATTGGAAAACTTCTACAGAATTAGTTCCAAAACAATTTTGTATTTAAACCTTTCAAATTTTATAATAGGGAATCATTAGCAGCTAATAAAAAACGACAGATAATCGCTTTTTATGTCAAAGTGACGTCCTTTAGGTAATAGCAGACAATTGAAAATTATGTTTTTGGAACTATTCTGCAGCGTACGAGAAGTATGTTGCTTTTCTCTTTCTGCGCTTGATCGATCAGGTGCTGCATATCATAATATATGTTACGTGGTTGAAAAATTTAATATCTGCGTGTTTTAAGACGTTAATTAGGTAAGATTGATACTACCTTGATGCTTTGAATTTTCAGTATTCGAACATTGATAACTAAGGACGTATTAATATGTGCGATAAGGTATAAGTAGAAATTAATTTATAGTTACTTCACTTCGGTTATTTGAATGTAAAATTTTATCGTACAGTACATAATAATATCTTAAATTTTTTAAATACAAGAATTTCTTTTAACATTAAGTGACGATTACGTGAGGTCAAACCTCGAACAAACGAACGTTATCAACAAAGAGATCTACAACCAACCGCTAGAGGCTGGTTTACCGTTGGCACCACTGGCCGAACCGGGCCAATGAGCTAAAGATTCCAGTGAAACATGATTTGTGCCGGCGTTAATGGAACTTAAAGCCGAGTCCTTAGCCAATGTCAAGTGGTGAGCAGCGCCGGCATTATGATTGCGGGCTAATTGTCCCAATTTTGAAGCTTCCAATTCGGTTTTCTGTATTTCAGCAGCTGCAGCGTGAGCTGAACGCTGCAAGGCTGAGGCAGCCTCGGCCTCACGAGAAGCGGCTATGCGCTGTTGATGAGATACAGTTGCCTTTGCTGCGGCTAACCGTTGTTGAGCTAAGACTACAGCTTGCGCAGCAGCTGCTGCCTCAGAACGTTGTATAGCGGCAGCTGCTTCTGATTTCTGGGTAAGTATGGCAGCGGCCGCTTCCTTTTCCATTGCTAATCGTTGCTGCTGCAAAACGTTTTCTTTGGCTGCCTGCATTTGCTGTTGAGCAATGAGGACATTAGCTGAAGCCTGTTTAGCGGCTGCTATTGCATTGGCCACTTCATTCGGTGAAGGGCCAGATATAAAGCGATGTGAACTTAAGAGAAAATCTTATGTAGTGCATACTGTTTTATTTAATGTAATATTAATCGTTACCTCCAAGAATTCCAAGGATTAGCATTGGATGGTAACGCAGCTAGCTTAATACCGGCGGCACCGAAATTACCAACCCATGGAGCGGTATCACCTACTAAAGTTTCCAAACTGCGTTTAAGTACAGCTTTATTATTCTCTTCATGGTCTCTAACATTCAAATCCTCAGTCTGAGCTTGAGCATGAGACAAGGCGCCCAAAGCTAGCAAAAGGTACATACTCTATAAAAAAAATTTTTTTTCAATTCAGGCAAAAAAATTTTTACGTCCAGTTTTACCATAAATTTAGCCATTTCAACGTAGTTGTGCCTTATAAAAGTTTTTCGTTTTTGAAGAAAAAGTAATGCTTTCCTCTCGACAGTTGTGTCTAGTCTGTTATCTTTGCAATCAAAACATATTATATTTATATTAAAAATTCATTTATTATTGAATTCTGTTCAAAAACCTTTTACTTCCATAAAACCTTTTACCAGATGTTCATCATTTAAGTTAAATGGATTGAATAAAATAAAACTTTTACTTACTAACTTCAACTTCAGGGTGTTACGCAATGAAATATAAAGCACGAAAAGACAAATTATGTGGAGCTTTGGTCGCATTAGTTGACACTGAATCACATATTTTCGTTGTTTTGTAAATCAACCTTTGTAAAAAATATGTTTCTCATTTGACCACCACGGACGCTAAAGTCTCCCCTGACAAAGGTCGTCATAGTAATTGCTTCAGAAAGAATAGTCAAGAACAATCATTCTAATCAAATTATTTCCATGAAGACATCTCTCGGCATCTGCCGCTGAATTCATTTGAAACTAGTTTGATATTAATAGCAATAGTGGAACTGACTAAGCCTAACCCTTATGCTTATGATAGGATTTACCTAGCAAGTTTTTGAACTCTATGTAATAATTATCACCCATACACAGAAACTTTAGATGTGCTAGTCCTAGGTTGTTTGAAATAAATGAAAGAGTTGTCCAAAATTGAAGACTTTATACAGATTTTATAATGTTCCTATATCAATAAGACATCCAAAGATATCCAAAGAACGAATGGCCACTCTTTCCGAGTTTTTAATGATGGTCTGAGTTTATTGATTGCGTACCATGTTTTGCATTAATCGATTATTTTTGGAAAAAGTTGGAAAAACTAATGGGATGTAGTCTTAGAAAGGGTATACATCATGCTAAACTTTGCCAAAGGAATCAAACAATTAAAATGTCGACCTTAATCAATATAGTATGTATTTAAATGATCCGTTATTTGCAACAAACTGCGTAACGAATTTAAGTTGACTTGTTTTGCGTAGGTATTCAAAAGAAAAACCCTTTTAAAGTGGTCACGTATTATTAAAAATTGTAGCATTAAAAATTTCACATCAATCTTTCAAATACTGGAGCAGACAAATGGAGAGCCTTCCGCCAACTACTTTTTTTGTATGCTTTGAATTTAACTTTAAACCAATACTTACAACCTACAATTAACAAAAAAAAAGCAAAAATAATTTTCTATTACAATAATCATTGAGCTGCCGCATTATTGGCCTCTTTTCTTACTGATAAATAGAACTATGGCTCTAGTGCGCTAGATGGAAATGAAAGGCCATTCGATTATCGTTTGTTTTGCTTTAGCAATTTAATAGAGTGTAGTATAAACAACAACTAATGCAGTAATCAGTGTATTACAATATACTACGGATTACTTATTCATTAATAAAACGTTTCAGTAATTAAAAATTAAAAGAAAGAAGTATTTTATTTGAATTCTTAAGAAGAACTTACTAAGAAAATCGTTTGTTAGTCGCGCACGTGAATTAAACGTCGGCAATTATACGTAAGGGATAGTTTCAACTAATTGATAGCCATTAATGGGTACGTCCGGTTTGAAAGTGGAAACGGATGAATATAAAGGCGGGCATTGCATTTAAAGAACAACGAGTCGCAGTAGTATGTTATGCGCCTACGGAAAACTCAGGCCGACTATATGGCAACGCTGACAAAGCTGAATAGTCCTTTTAAAGGACTTAATCGGCAGATAAATCTATTTTATCTGCGCGGAAATATTGTGCGGAATATACTACTTACAAACACATCACAGCTCACATTATGTCGATGCTCAAGGGCTTCGAGGGTGTTGCACACGCTCCCGTCACCTTTGAGCATCGAAGCTCTTCTTCGTATACCGTCGAGGGTTTCCAGGCAACATCTGCAGGCTCTGGTTCATACCTGCAGATTGTGCTCTAACCTTAGGCGTTGTAAATGGCTTGGATATCGCTTTACCTTTTGAACATTTGAGCGCATGTTTCGTCAAACGAATGTGCTTTTATATTCTCATGTTCAGGTCATCAATAATTGCGGATTCTTATTCAGCGTAGGAAAAGAGGTATTCATCACTTCTTTTGTTTGGTAGGAGGCAACAGTGCGTTTCGTTTGGGTCGTAGTTTAGTCTATGTACCTAATATCATTTAGATATTTTCTCAACTAAATGTGTCATTCATCAGGCAGCATTTATTTTGCATCTCGGTTATAAGAGAACGAGTGGCACAAAGTACTATCGTTTACAAATGAATGAATCGAGTTTTCTGCCGTACACGCACATGTATCGAAGTAGTGGTACCGTGTATAATAATTTTATTAGCGATATACTTTTTGTGATATACCGATTTTTTTTGTTTTTAACGACGACATGTTCCCCGCCCTTCTATCTAGGGGCGGACTGTATCGGCTTAACATGTAGGCCGAATGGGCTCCCAACTATCAATTACAACGTGGTTCAGCAACATGGATGGAGAGAGCATTACGTTATAGAACGCTCAAGTGGTTAATAATGTCCGCCTTTATGATAAAAACACTCACCCTAAAGTCAATTAAGTTATAATCCTCATTGCCTTAACAATCTTCGAATACCATTGCTACCATAGTTTATTGTGTAGCGAATTATATTAACTATTCGAAAATGCCTTGGCAATCGGTGGGGAACGTTTATATGTATGTTAGATAGTATATACTTGGAGTCGCATATGCCAATCAGAAAGCTATGTATAAAAGATGCAATTAGCATTATTCCTCTGCTTTGTAGTGTGGGTAGCTTAATTAGCGCTGAACGTGTGTTAAGATTCCAGAGCAGACCGTGCCAGCAGAGCAATAGAAACTGTTTTCCACTCAACTTGTATACAACGAAGATTGTGTTCTGGCTCCCAGATAATCGAGCCATACCGCAACCAAGTAGTGTAAACCAACTTTCCATGGATAATAGACACGTGAATTTCTCGAAATTCGCTTATCTTCTGGCAAGATGACAGTACAATAACGTTGTAGTATATAGTTGCAAGTATCACTAATAAATACACAACCCATCATCCTACTGAAATTGGTAAAAGTTTGAATAGCCTTAGTAGAAGTGCGCTTGCGAGTGGATCGCCAGATGGAAGGCGAACAATTTAAGATTGCTTATGATGTTCTTTATACGTGTGCTTGCGATCGAGTGGATTTGAAGGCCCGAAATTAGAATTAACTACAGTGCCACAAATCTTTGTTGTGCGAAAAACTCATTTTTAGAAGCAGTGGTCTTATTAGTCACTTGTCTTTCAGTCATGCTTTAATGAAAAGCTTTTGGATAGAACTTACTTTCTGTAGTCATTTCGTCAGCAAATATCTTAACATCATTGAGCAAACTTTCCACTTTGTTAAAACGATCGAATTATATTCAGTTCGTCTTTGACGGCTCTACCCATTTCACAGGAATGCAAATTTAATTTACCATGGCTAACACAGCGCCAACGACCATTTTTTACTATCAGCTAAAAAGTGGCCCATTCGAACGGAGCGTCCACGACACTTATAATTGTAACTTCCAGTTCACAGCGAATACATAATTAGACGCTCATTACAGTCGTCATCAATTTTGCAAAAATGATAATAGAGATCACAATAAAAGAGGTAAAGGCAAAAGAAATAATCAGTGTCACATTTCTAGAATAGTTGTTAAGTAGCTTCTGATCATCCTATATTTTCACTTTTTGTCGTTCGCAGAAATTTTTTCATTAATTCCATATTCATTTTTCACTTATCGAAAGCAAACGTTTTTGAATTTGTGAGATTAAGTAGTCTTCCTTTCCACGGAGCACGATAGCTATTTTGCATTTAAGTTGAAAATCAATTGATTCTCAGGCGAAGCGTGACCTTGATTTTTGATTCCTTCTGTTGGTAAGTGGTTTATGCCTTGCTCTTCAGCCATTGAGACCAGCCTTCTTTAATATACTTCTTATTGTTCATGGGCAACGTTTTGTTTCTAAATTCTATCTCTCGGACACTCCTCAGATACTAGATACAGATGACTAGAAGAATAGCACGTACTTGCACTTTAACGAATACACGCACGGGCTAGACCTAACTTATCGAATAGGCATACCCTAAGCCATGGTTTTTTCATTACCCGTCCTACCTAATAGGCGCCTTCGGCCTAGGATGTCTACGGAACATCCGAAATTGTGCCCGAAGACCCTTCTAAGCCTAACTTCCTCTCAGAAAACAAAATTTAGGTAAACGTTTCTTTTTTTTTTTTTTTTAGATTCATATTTCATCTCTCTTTGTTTTATCATTTGTTTAACAAAATCTTTAATACGGTATTACTCGAAACATATCGCTAAATTTTTAAAGTGATATCTATATTTTTACAAGAAAATTGATTACTCAAATACTTTATGACAAGCAGATTACATCAAAAGAGATATATGTGTTTCCACTTGAGACAATATATATATATAAAAATAGATGTCTTTAATCATAGCTAAACTTCTAGAAATTATAAAATTTTCTTTTGGATGTCACATATCGCTTGCGCTCTGTCCGGCGACTTCTACAGACAAAAATGATAAAGAAATGGGAAATACCAGGGTACATAAGGGTTGAATTCTATGGTTTTGATATTCCTCTATATAAAATGACAGTTTTTCCATTTAATATTATTGACTTATTCAGCATACACCGACACTAATCATGGAGTGATCAAAATTCTTTCTTCCAAATTCATTACTTTTGTTGTCTATTTGAAGAATTCTACTGGCGCAGCAAACAAAACATATTCAGAGGCTTATGGTGATGCTGCGCCATCATATCCCAATTGTCTACACGACTACACAGATTGATTGAAAATGCGATTTTTTGTCCGCTTGCTGCAAGAGTTGTCCAGAATGCCCCGTTGCAGCTCGAATGGGAAGTTCTGCCACACCCACCATACCCACTAGACATGGTGTCTCCTGATTACCACTTGTTCAGATCGGTGCAGCATGGCTTGACTGGCACTTGGCTCCGCAAAGTTGAAGAAGGGTGAAAATGGATCAGTGGGTGGATCGGAACCAATATAAGTTCTTTCGGTGTGATAACGCCATGTTGTAAAAGTATTGTAAAATATTGTAGAAAATGATGGAAACTATTTTCATTAATAGACATTGTACCAATTTTTCTCAATAAATGCCTTTTTCAGTTGAAAAAATGGCAATGAAAAAATGCAACCTCGTAATAAAACAAAAACTTGCTGTTTCGGGTACCATCTTGCGCACTCTTTCCGGTCTAATAATTTGTCTGTGTCCCGGAACTTCTTTAATTGTTGAGTTTTGGATGTATTCGACCGATGAGCACAAATCAAATAAAATTCATATAGGAAATCGCTTTTGAAGTCGTTCACTTTGAAACGGTGTGTTCTTTTAGTTCTTTCTATGTAATACTATGAATCACGGCTAATGACGAGTTTTGATTATGACGAAGTTAATATTGTCCATCTAATACAATATTCAATTGAACCAAATTAGTAGTCATCTAATTAAAACGCAGATACAAGCAATGACTATGGTGCAACTGAAGTAAAACTCAAGATAGGAGAGAATTCGACATTATTTACCTATTAACATATTGTACGTTCCTAGATGAAAATTAATGCAATTTTCAGATTATATTTGTTTTTTTTTCCAGGCAAAAATTTCGAGTTTTTTTTTGTTAAATACTGACAACTTTTCTTTCACTCACTACTGATAAACGTTTACCAAGTTTTGATTTCACACAAACAATTGCATAGTTAATAAAATAAGCATTTTTCAAAAAAATATGTTCTAAATGATTTTGATTTTTTTAAAAGTTATATTTAACAAAATGTCAGCGCACAACCATATATTTAAAACCTTCATAAGTAATATAACCAATTTATTTTTAAATTGCGATCTTTTATTGTTTTTTGGACATAATAAAAATCTGTCCATTTATGCAGAAAAATTACCGCCATAGTTTCTTCCTTTTTCCTTCATTTGACCTCTAAAAAATTTTTTCCAAAACTCAAAATTTTCTTTTCTTTCATGTTTTTGTTTAAACTTTTCCTTTTTTCTTTCTTTTATACTTTAACTAGTAATATTTAAACTTTACTTATTTATTTAAACGATTCAAGAATTTTATTTCATAAATATTTTCTTAATCCATTGCCACTTTTCGTGATTCATTCCTTTCATGCTAGAAATTTGAACCTCTTTTTTTCTTCTGTCAAAATCCGCTTCTTTTGGTCATGTGCGAAATAAACAGCCTTTCTCATGTAGAGTTGTATTTCCAACAAATCAAAATAACTGGCTCTAGTTTTATTCGACTTTAACTTCAAGATATTGAAATTGCTCGACAGAGTGATATGACGAAGTCTTCATTTCTTCGCTGAACCAGATGCTCGACAAATCGAAACGGGCGCGATAGCAAAGTGCAGGAAATTAGAAGCAATTATTGCTAATTTTGGGGAAGAATCGCCAGCAACCACCCGATACCGATTTTCTAAATAGAACTAACTGGACGAACGGCAGACGAGGTGAGACTAATATAAAATTCAAGCTTGTTTAATTATAAATTGTGGTCAACAGTATCATGGGGCATAGAGAAATCAATTATAACCAGAATGGCCACGTTCTCCTTATCACACCTCGGACGAATATCTTCCAAAATTTTGGGCATTACCACATTGCACCTATGACCATACTTTTAAGCCTATTGATTAGCCTAAAGCAAATCCTTAGTGTTTCCAACCCAATTTAATCGATTATCAAAGTTTAAAGGGTTTGATAAATCTGAAAGAATGCTAATTGAATGAAAGACTTCAAAAATTGCGAAAGGTATTTTTTCTCCATAAGGAATTATCACCAATATTTTCCAGGAATCGGGAAATGAGCAAGTCATTATTGTGTCCGTAAGAAAAAGTCAAAGATAACAGAACCAGGTTTAAAAACTTGATACCAATATTATGATGACCGTCACCGTTTGATTTGCTGTGCATAGCCTGGAATACTTTGTCTTTCGCGAAGGCCCCAAATTGGAAAGTTTTATTGCACCGATAGATTACCCCCTGATTTGCAAGCAAAGAACGGTTGCAACAACCACTAACGCCAATTTCTTGGTTATACTTCCAAAAGACTTTAGGAGGAAGATTGACATTTAACTTCTTATTGAAATAAAGTGCGTTCATGTTCCTACTAGCATTATGAATGCTGTTTTCGTGCTTACGCAAAACTTCCCAATTAACCGCAGTGGGACCACTTTTCCAGATTTTTTATCCCCCCTGCGAACTCTAATAGCTTTTTTAATGTCACTGAAAAACCAAGCCGGAAGAAGTACTAACTTCACACGCCTTCATTTGCGCACAGTAAAAAAAACAATTTGTCATTAACATCGTTAACGTTCAAACCATGACTCTAGTAAATTATTATTGTAGCGTTTTACGTATTATTATTCTTTTCAAAGTTAAAATTTTTATTTCGATAATTACATTAATAAATTTTAACTGCTTAATTTTTAATCACTCTTATATAACAATTTAATAACCGTTTATAGAGACTTCACTTTACATGTACAAACAGTTTTTAAAATTTAACAAAAAAAACCTTATTCTAAAAGTTTTTAGATAATTTTTGTATATAAGTATAGATTTTTTTATAGTACTACGTTGCGAAATAGGTAAAAAGTTGAGGTTCAATTCTTGTTTGAGGTGTAACGAAGATCACAATATCTTTGCAAAACAAAAAAAAAATGAACTAACAAGGCTTAAAAAAAAAGAAACATCAACAAAATTTAAAAAAACCTCAAATTTATAGCAGATTTTGGTTTTTTTTCTGTTGTTGGCAATTATAATTATGATATTTACGTTTTTCTAATTCGAGTCATTTGTTTAGTTTTTTTCTTAAATGTTCATTGAGTTTCCAAGAAAAAAATTGTTTTTTAAAACAACAACTATGTTTGTTCGAAATTTAGCACTGGCTATCTACTACTCCATGTCCTTCTCTTCATATTTACATTGTTACTGAAACTGATAGCCGGCCATAAAACTACTAGCTGTGGTGTTTAATAAACCCAAACGTTGTTTTTGCTTACGTTGTTCGGTCATGTGGTCTTTTAGTTCGTGCAATTGTTGTGAGAGGTTGGTTATTAACATTTGCGTTTCCATTAATTGTGCTTGCAAGCTACGCAATTCTATCTGTTCACCATCAGCATCTACGGCTGCTAAAGACATGGCTCTTAGGCGAGGAAACCAATCCAAGATGCTGGCTTTAACCATAGCATACACATAACTTTCGGGTCCCGTGAATTCTGTCGGGTCTTTAACCTTTACCAGCACTATGAAGTAAAGATAATGCCACATGTTGTGTTCGCTTTTAGTATGCTCTTCAAAACTGACCGTTTTATTATCGAAAGCAGAGCGATTTAGACCGCATATGAAACAATGATTTTTTAAAATAGTTTCTTTCTGTTGTTTTTCACTTCTAAGATCAGCAAATGTGTCAATGATTACGCCGAAAATTAAATTCAGCACAATAATAATTACAATGAAGAAAAAGAGCAAGTCGTAAATAACACGAGCAGCAAATAAACTTTCCTATTTTGTTGAAAAAATAAACAAAAAATAAATTATATTATTTTTGTATATATATTGTTTTGTATTAATTAAAGGCAGCGAATCAAATGCGGCAATAATTCTCTTGGAACATTTTTATATATATAAAGGATTAACCTAACACAGAAAAAGGAAGGAAAAGAGCAGTAGGTGAAAAGAGAAAGAGAGCTATTGAAAAAGGGGTGACGAATAAGAAGCGAGACAAAGAAACCTAGTTACTATCCAAAAGAATTAGCTTAATAATGTCAGACTTGATCATATAGAAAGGAAGTTCCTGTACCATGCCCACGCTGGTCAAAAGTACAATGAGCAATATGTTATTCAGATTGGCCCATTACTCTCAACTACAAGCACGTTAAAGAAATTAGGAATAGTAAAATAATTTCGCAATGGAAATATGAGAAAGGCGGCTCAATTAGGTGAAGAGCACTGATAGACGGCTTTTAATTGGTTTTTTAATTATCTTTGGGCAGTACGTTTATATCAGATATCTTCAAACCCTATCTTTTGAATTTGAGTTTTTCTAGTTAAGACCCCATAAAAATTTATTAGAAAATATACCTGGAAGTTATCGACTATTGTAGTTATTCAGGCTAGCGACGTATTAGTATGGACAGTTCTTCCATTTATTGAGATAGACGAATGCCATGTGGCAAAAACTAACTTACCTTACTAGATGGCGCTCTTAGAATATCTCCGATACCGCCGCCATTTCTTAAGCCTTGGTTTAAAGTAGTAACGATGCACATCACCAATGAATCGCAAGAACGTTCTTTGTTCTCACCACCACCTGAAGCAATTAGCTGCGATTTCTGCATCTCATCGGGAGGCGAACAGCTATCTTCTGGATTCACTGATAATGTCATGTCAATATCTGCCAATAAGAAAATTTAAAAAGAGCGGAGTTTCTTTGCAAAATTACCAACCATTATCTGCATCCTCTACATCAACTGACACCAAAAAATCATCTTTAAAGAACATATAACCGATAATGGAGAAAAGATAAACTAAAATCAAAGCCAAGACAGCTGTCAAAACGATTGAACGACCATTGCGAGTCACCGAACGAATAACATTAATTAGCGTTTCCTCCCGGTAAACCACATCAAAAAGCTGAAACAATAATTAATTTATTTCTGATAAACATTTAATATAATGTAAACTTGCCAAAAGTGAATAAAAGAAAGGATGAAGTACTAAGCCGCAAAAGCAGAATATTATGTAAATGCAGTGGTAAAATAACTGCAAATCGGTTATGATTTTAAAGAAATGTTTCTCCAAAGTTCCCTGATTGCCCATTATACTAATGATATGAACACTTTTTAACGTAACCTAAAAAAGATATTATATATATATGTATATAGGTAACCTAAAAAAGATAATATATATATAGGTATATAAGTAGCCTAAAAAAGATAATGTAAACAAAATATACACATATACATATAATATATAAGAGCCTACACATATACATATAATATATATAAGCCTAAAAAAGATAATGTAAACAAAATATATACATATACATATAATATATAAATTGTTCAAGATTTTCCATTGAAGATATTATCAATTTAGGTCATACTCACTGTTACTACACCCAGCAAGCATAACGTGGACTCCGGACCCATTAAAAATATTGAACGCAATATAATTGAACCAATTAAGGTACGTATGCCTGATTCACGTGGTAACGTTGCTACAATCACTAACGAAAACAACAATATAGCCCAAAATAATAAAGATATATGAGAACTAAGTTCTGGGGAAGAAAACAGAAAACCATTTTTGTTAAATTAACGAAAATTCGTAAAACTGCTACCTTTTACCTGGTACGGTGTTATCAAATGGATAGAAAAAAGCTACTATCATATTAATAACAACTACGCAATTGAATAGAATATTGCTCCATAAAGACATGTAACTGCTAACCCAAAATAAGAAGGGCTGTCCTGGATGAACAAAAAAAAATTACTTGGCACATCCAATTTAACCTGAGTTTCCGATTACCTCGAAGTTTTTTCTGCCACTTCATCTCGTTGAACATTTCTTCGGCCTTGTCAAAAAAGTCGGCTACTTTCGAACCCTGATCGTCCCTCTCAGCTGTTTGAAAGATTTTCATTTTTGTGTCTGTTGTCAAATATTCGCATATCTCAGGGATAGGAAATACAATTTGCTCCAGGGTCCGATCGTTACGTACGATCTGAAAAAATTTATGTAAGCGTAAATCGTGCGAATAATGGAATTAGTCATGTAATGTTGTAAGAAAAATAAATAAGAAAAACTAGTTAATATATAAATAATGCAGATGATCAATAATAGTGAAATGAGTTATCAGGATAGATATCTATACCAAAGTGGTAGGTCGTCCAAAAAAAGTCTTTTGGGAGTTAGTGAAAAATCTTGATCCACCTTTGGGCAATTAAATATCGTAAATAAACTTTTGCCAACTACCGCTCGGACACAGTGACAGGAGTTCAATCGATTAATATGACCTTTATTGATAAAAATATATTACGGTTTCCGATTTTTCTATGACTATGGCCGTAGTTTTTAGTATTTCGAACCGATTACAATTTGTGGAGATAATTCAAAAATGTCTGCATTACGTTAATTTCCTGTCTTACTTTTGCATAATTATAAATTTACTCGAGATATCGGGGCAGTATCAGGGACACGTTTGAAACAAATAGATTCGACGACACAGCGAAACTAACTTTTTTGATTTTCTACATAAACATTCTGATATCGTCAGAGAAAACTTCGGATATTCCTTTAAAAAGATTACGTCCTACATAACATAGATCTTGTGTTAGTTTTTCATAGAACTTTCGTAATACTTTCCACTCACCTCTATCTGTGCTGTATGCGTAGCATAATACATTAAAGCCTGACTCATTTTGGCATCAAAACTGACTGCATGTGGATCTTCAGAAGCTTTTAGCAAAGCTGCCAGTTCTTTATTGTGCTGCGCAAGTTGATGGCATAGTATGTAAATGTTATGGCCTACTTCACGAGGACTAACTGATACATCATCATCATCGTGGTCGCCGTCGACAATTTCATCTTGATCATCCGTGTCATCGATCATTTCTTCTTGATGGTAAGCTTTACAAGCCACTTCTACTAATTGTTTTGGATTCATATTATATAAAATGCGTTCAGCATTTTCACTGTCACCACGTGATTCCATAATAGCCAATAATAATTTCGACGCGTTATTTTTTAGTTCCAGTACCAAATCCATACGATTTTCACCCAACGGATTGATGTTATTTAATATTAGAGCAGTTATAATATCTAAGCCATTCGATTCATGCGTTGCTATGCAATTCTGATTTTCATGACAAGGACCCTGACAATATTCAGTAAGAGTTTCTAAAGTTTGATTAATCAAAGCTACATTATTTTCGTTGATGTAAAGTCCTAATAATCCCAAACCGCCCGTGGTAGAGCCGCAAATGCAATCCAAGAACATAAGTGTTTCTGAAACCAGATTGTAATTGGTCTTATGGTTCTGATGGCGCAAAAGATTTTGAAGGTCGGGATTATGATTTTCACAAAGCAATTGTAGAAACCTTAATATCGGTTGCATAACCAATACCTTGTTAGAAAGTTTGTTGCGATCTTCTTTGCTATCCTTATGCTTTTCTAATTTCTCTGCTATTATCTCATCCAAAGGACTGTTAACGTTAAGAGTACTGTGTTCATCGCCCACTGCATGCAGATTGCGAGCGTTACTGTAAGCTCGGGCAGTCGCTAGTCCAGCATTGTGCAGTTCTTTCTTCAGTTCGTCAGTAATTACTATACCATTGCTCTTCACACCATGCTTACGCGAGATTTTATCCAATTCCAAATTGACGTCTTGTTTACTTTCATGAGCCTTAGGCGCTATATCTGAAGTGTTTACAGTAACTGTTGACTTAATCTCTTGCTGCGCATCCTTCATTTTATCGAAGAAAACTTTGAAGAAAGCCTGATTCAAATCGCCGCTTAAAAATTTCTGATACATGCCTTTTTGTATGATCGGGTTACCACCTTCCAACAAAGCAATACCAAGTTCTACAGCCTCTACAAAAATGGAAGGAGAATGTACTGATTTGATGACCAACTCTATAACTAAATCGGAGGCGCCTTCACGATCCAAATGATTTTGTACTTCATGTAAGGTCTTTTCAGCCCTTTGAAGATATTTGGCACCAGGACCGTGGGTAACTAGGTGAACATGTTTTTGTTGATGGCTCACAATATTAGAACCATTTAAAATATCACCTTTTCCCTCAGTAGGTGTACGAGAACTGCCGCTCAGTTTGAGATCAAAATAAAGCTTTAGTAATGTCTGACGTAAAGCGTCACCCTTTTCGCCATAATTTACATCAATTGCCATCATTTCACGAAGAGTGCGCAATACTTTCACGCACAATTTCTCCTCTTTCTCTTCTAACAGTTTTTCAGTGTGCTTAATAAGTTTTCGTATAAATCCCCCTGATTCGCAACGTTTCCGTGCTTCAGTGCCTTGAGGGAACAACAACTCCGAGCGGTATAATATATCCACTAACAGAGAAAGTTCAGCTTCCACCACTGGCTTCAGTTGATCTTCCAATAACGATACAATTTCTTGCAGACCTTCTATAATCGACCGATCTAATCGCATTAAATTTGTCGAAAGCTGTGCTTCGTATTTTGGCTGCTTCGAGGCCAGTAGCCATTTGGTTGTTTGGCGAGTCAACATGGCCGTCTTACTGGACATATTGACTACCTGTTGTTCGAGGTCAAGTGGTATAGCAATGCTGCGGGTTTTCGCCGATTCAGCCAATGTACGTAGACAATTTTCGACATTAAAGCGATCGGCCAATGTCAACCATTTGCACTGCGATAAACGATATGAAGCCTGCAAGAGTTGCACAAAGATCATCTGACGTGATTGCACGATGGTGCTCTGATCTGAAAACGGGCTGCTAAAGAAAGTGCTCAAGATATTCAGTACACCATTCAAGACATAATTCATCAAAGTTTTATCACCAGCAGACCCCACCGCTATTAACTGATTAATATCTACTAAAAAACTTTTTTCAAATAAATTCCACATATGACCCGATGAATAGATTTCTTTCATTTCCACTTCAGTATCGATATAACAGTGATTCAGAAAGTCTACATAGGCCTCCTTTACTTCCGGTATACAGGCGGGATTACAAATTATTGTAACAATATCATCCAGAGATAGCAAATTATTGCATTTAATTTCCGTATAGAGGTTTTTGCCCATTGTACAACAAGCCAATAACTTTACCAATTCCACATGGTAACGTAGAGGACTGTCTTCAGTTAATGGAGAAGTATGTTTTTGCATCATGTTTACAAATTGATTGAAAGAAGTCTTGTCGTTGTAAAACACCAAAACCTCTTCTCCTGCATTGATAAGTTCTTGCATAACCATATCCTGGCATTTACGTATGAATTGATTTTCCGCTTTAACAATTGTTTGCAAAAATTGCAAATACACAACATGGCGTCCGTGAATTTCAATACAATGGACAAAATGTTGTACAACCTTGTCGGTAACTTCATTGCAAATGGCAAGATTGTCTTTGAAAATAGCACAAACAGTTTTCGCTTCCAATATCTATTAAAGAAAAAGTCGTAAATGTTTATATGTAATGCATATTTTACATACTCCCGGATTAAGGAATAAGTCCAAATGATTATGTAACAACACTTGATTTTGCTGATTGCCCAAACAGAAGTTCTGGAGAAATTCATGTGCCAAAAACATTAATTCTTTCATAAGTTCATCGTCTTTTTCATCATAAGGATTTTGTAGAAGATCCAGGACCACGGTATGAACTCCTACATTACGCAGAAGACGTTGTTCATGTTTGCGGGGTTTAACATAAGGGCCTAGAACGATAATTAATGTCATTATAAACTAAAAAAATTATCGAATGTTTGGTGTAAGACAGGAACCAAAAGGGAGCAAGAGATAGAAAAAGAAAGAGAGAATGAGAGAGAGGAGAGAGACGAAGAAGTATCATGAATCCTAAGTCTAATGTTAATAAAAAGCATTTTTTGATATCCTTTCTTTAGGAAAGTTCCTCGATTACAATTTCAATTAAACTAAGAAGAAGTACACAATCAATCAATTAATCATTACTGGGCCTAAGCAGTCTTCCTTGTATAGGAGTGGGCACGTAATGAAAGACCACAATGAAAGCACAATTACACAATTACATTTTCTACTGGTATACCCAAACCGAGTAGCTCTGAAAAAGTTGGAAGTGCCCAAGGCGCTGCATAGGATGGATGATCGAAATATTTGCAATATTATTAAGAGTACCTGGCCAAGTCTGTTAATATTATGTGTAGGCAAAAAAACAGGCACGGACAAATTTCGAGGATACTTCCGCTTGTCAGTCTGCAAATACGTCTACTCATTCTTAATTCAAGATTAACAGCCGCACAGTTTAATGGGATACGATTGGGTTCCAAACAAAAAGTGTTCAAAGCTAGTATGTGAAGTTTAAAAGCTCAATACGATTAAAGTTTTTTTGAAATCCTTTGGCTTTGGCTTACCTTGGGTAACACAAAATTTATTCATGCGCATTAAAATCTCTTTGACCTTTTTATATTCATTTAATTGCTCGGTAGACAAGGAAGCCTTATATTCGTTGCTTAAATTTTGCATATCAATATTCAAATCAGCAGCACCTAAATTTCAAGCACCATTATTTAAAATTCTTACAGAGTATTCGAAAACCCACTTGTACTGATTTCTTCGGAAGTCTTCGATTTATAAACCCACAGCTCAGACTTTTCAACGCTTTGGCGTAAAATATCTAAATCGTGTTTAATTTGTTTATATGACTCCACATCGCTGTCGGATACTAGAAGTTGAACCTTAAAAAAAAAAAGGAAGAAAATGAAACTTGTTCTGAAACAAAATTTGCCCAAACACAAATAAATAAATATACTAACTAATTCCGCCCACTTATTGTGTGTACAAAACATGCAAAAATTTGAAAAAACATTAAATATTAATTAAAACTTTAATAAAAATAATTTTAAGAAAGTTCAGAAAAAGATTTTTATATGAAAGCAAAAAAAAGCACAGCGAGGTGAATTTCAAAACTCAACAATTGCTTTGCTTGCTTGCTTTGTATTGCTCCTATGCCACTCATGATAGCAAACTATAGGCCAAGCGTTTCAGCGTGGACAGGTTTTAGCCTATACTATATTATAACTTCTTTGAACTTACTTGACGAAAAGCTTGCAACACCTCCTGGCGTTGACTGAAATGACGAAACAATAAGTGCAATGCTCCCGACACCAAAGGAGGATAGTCATGCATTATTAAATGTAGTAAAACTCTCAAGAAGGTACGACCACCTTGACCGTCTAAATCTAGGTTAGCTGCATCCCCTCTAACACTATCAAATATACCCTCAGCTTGAAGGCCAATGGATTCTAAATCGATATTCTTTTGCCGTTGCGTAAAAGCAGTAGATGCTGTTGATGGATTAAGTGAAGAAGTTTGCTGTTCTGTTGTAGCGCTTTCGGCAACGTTACCGTCACTTTCATCAAATTCCCGTTTGAATATGGACAACAAGCAACTAATTCTATAATCCAAACGTACGTCGAGTATAAACTGCAAAATCTCGATTATTTTTAGTTTTGTATCCATCACTAAAGGATATTCCTTTAGTAGTTGTGAAACCGATTTACGTTGTTGTAAAGTTGTCGTTGGTGTAGTGGCCATGATGTGGCCCACTGGACCTAAGGCCAAGGAAGTCATTACGGTGTTCATATCTCCAATGCTACGTAAAACGCCCCCTTCCGCTTTAAAAAAATACGAAAATTAATATCCCATCTTAATTAAAGAAAAAATTGTTAGTAGTTCTGTTGTGTACATTTGGACTTTTTTATACTAAACTCACCAACTTTTTCCTGTGAGGCAGCTTTTATGGTTAAATTTTAATGCGATTTTGAACAATTATTTCAACGCCAATAGGGACCAAAAAGTATTAAATGCTATTCGATTTAAGTTACTTACATTCGCCATCGGCTGTTAGAAATCTTCCAGCTGACAGATTTTCACCATTGGTTTCTGACACGCAGTCTAAAATGCAAAGTAAGGTTTTGGTTAGACGCAACAAATCGCTAAAACTATAAAAGCCGAAATAAATCAAATCACGCGCCAACTTCACCACCTGGAAAAACCAAAAGTACGTTTAGTTATTTATCACACCAGCATCATCGGTAAAATCAAACATGGTACCGGAAATTGGGAAAACACTCACTTCAAATGTTAATTTATTTTGTTCTTGGTCTGTGAATAACCACACTTTGGCAGCCACGTTACACAAGTAATTTTCAACAAAAGCGATAGTAGTATTGAATTTCGCTCTTACGGCCTCTTTATTTTGATCAGGTTGTTGATTTTTGCCATCGTAACTAAAAGAAGTCGTAACCATTAAGTAACTGTAAAACAAATCGCACTAAAAATGTTTCTCCGCAACTTACTCCAAAATAGACATTTTTGAGGGTATTTCACTCCAAAGACGCGCATATTTTACTGGTGTTACCGGTTCCTGAGGATCGCGGTCCACATGCAAATGCAACATGAGGCGACAAAACGACGCACGCAGCTCATAAGGCATTGTTTCATCCGACATGCACCTAAACAAACGAATTTAAAGTGATGTGTGTAAGTGTCGATTAAAGATAAGCATTTTTTGTTTACTTGAGTATTAGATCTATGTCTAGATGGGGAGAGAGATTGTTCAAAGCCAAATATTGACGATTCAGACACATATTTGAGAAGAGATTTAATTGATGGCGATAGTAATTCAATATGGTTGCTTCCAGTTTTTCTCCCCGAGCCACACACCCAGCTAAGTCAACCATGGAACGGGAACACTGAAACCGTTAAATTTGTGAAAATATGAAAGATTTAACAAAAAAATTTACTGACGGCCAAGCCTTTCCATTTTAAATGTATTTCATATTTAACTTGTTTCTTCTCGTCATACTCGGTTAAGCTATCCAAGTCCCAAGTGGATGTGGTCGCGTTGGACAGAGTTTCGAATTTTTCATCATCATCGTCACCCATCTCGGTTAACGTTGATAAAGACAAGCTGTCTTGCTTATTAATTTTTGTAATGGAGTTCTTAGTTCCTTTAATCGGGTTGATTTCAGTTTCAATTAAAATATCCGAATTCTTTGAGCTCAAAACGCTCTTACAAATTAACTCTTGCGTTACTGCTATGGCTTTACGATTTGAAACACATAAATCGGAAAGATAATCCAGAAATCTCGAATCCCAATTGTGCATATTTTTTCGTACCAAACCCACAAAGGTCTCAATTTCAGCAGCAGTTATGTGTTTTTCCAGCAGTTTGCGATTATTATGCAAAAGAGCTGTAATAGTGTCTTCAGCTAAAATATCATACCCGATTTGTTTTTGCATTAGACCGAAATGCTTGGCTATATATTCTTGGTTTTTGCGATAGTCCTGCTGCGATAGCCTCAAAATACGATAACATAGACGAAAAATGTTCTTGTATGGACTATTTTTTGGATCACTTAATTCATCCAAACGCAGGAATGGCGCTTCTCCACTTGGGTGCTCCTGGAAAGGACCCTGTAGAATTTTAAACAATTGTTTTAATATATATTGCTCTCTCAGTAATTTTTGGCGATCCCTTATAGGGCTTTTTATAGACAATTCTAGGGCCTTTGTCTTGTTTTGTTCATTTTCCATTCCCGCGATAAAATAAACAATATCCTGCAGCAAAGCGATCAACGAACGACGTTCGTTAATTGATATCAGACCATTATCTAGCCTTGCAGTGACAGCGGCCAGCACTTTGCAAGCATCATTAGCGAAGTCCAAGTCTCGCACTTCTACCGGCGAAACTGGTATCAAAGCAAAGGCTTCTTTATCCTCTTTTATTGGTGAAGAACACACTTTGGACATCACTGGCTTATCATCGTCAATATCGATTGGTATAGAAGTGGCATGAACCCAAGTATTCGAGCATAGGTGACGCAAGCGAACATAACTAGATTGTGGTACCAAACTATCAGCGCGAGCCATAGTAGTGGGATCCAGCTCGAATACAGAGGCAATGTCCGTGGAGAACGGTACAGAGACCAACCTATAAGTTTCCAGCTTAACCTTTTCTGCAAGTAAAATATAGATTTATCATCTAAAAGCCAAAATAACGCATAATTTACCCAACATAATTGAATTACAGCTGATTCCCGAATCTTTGGTGTTGTCCGTACTTAAATTCACATTATGTTGTTGCTGGTGCTGTTCTTGTTGGTGTACTAACAACTGTGGTTGGATTTGTTGATGTTGTAATTGGTGAGTCGCTTGACTATTGTCCGCCGAGTCTAGCTCTGCGGCCAAATAATAACCTGTAGCTAAATGTTTAAAGCGATACAGAGAATTCCAGTGACCAGCTCCACCGCGGCATGAGTCATGCTGGACCACTTCAATTTCCCAAAGAGCCTTACTGGACGTTGCAGCTGTGGCGCTCGTACGTCCGGTGGTACGCAAAAATACATGTTGCTGCTTTTTATATTCATCCATGGTCAAAAACTTTTCTTGTTCAGCATGAAACAAACGCACAACATCTCCGCCTTTCAGTATATGCTCTTGATTTTCACGATGTTCCATAAATAAAGTGATTTTCCATGAGGTGGAAGAATTTAAAACATTGACTTCTTTGCACCCGGGATTATCGGGCAATTCATAATTGGCGGCTACATGTAAATTTTGTTGATCCGCATTGACAGGATTCAAGATAACTTTATCGCCCATCACCACATTATCACCAATGGAACGTAACTTATAAAAAGGCATAATATAAAACCAGGAACCCTCATTGCCATTGGCATCCAAGTAAACACGCATTGCATTTTTTTCTAGCAACGAAGGCAAACGTTTATTAACCGTTAAATATTTATTGGATTTGAGATGCAACAATTGCACCACGCTGCCGTACTGTATGGTTGAGCCTAAGAGCTTCTTGTTTTCCGTTTCATTTTGTTTCTTCTCAATTTCGGCGGCATGCTACAGAAAGAAAAAAGGTAAGAAGTGTGTAACATAGTCAGTTCGTAAAGGAAAGAAAGACTTAAACTTACATGTAATCGCTTGAGCAAATTAGTATCTGTATTTGTACTAGCTGATTGTTTAGCGGCTTTCCAGAACTGTTTCTGGGCTGAATAGCGGTTCATAGGACATACTTTTATCAGACAATCTGTAAAGCAATGAAGAACGCAGTGCTTGATATTATATTTTGCTTTAGTAAAGGTCAAAAAACATTTACCTCGAAACTTCTTAGGAGGGAAATTTAAGTCACCAGCCTCTGGACATACCACAGTGCGGTCATCTACTAAACTGCCAGCGAAAATAAGAACCCGATTTCCAAAATATTAAATATAGTATAAGGTTGGGCATAATTTTTTTTGAAACAATGGGAAAAATGTATATTAAAACTACTCCAAAAAACTGGAAACGTTATGGTTAAATAATTGGAAAAATATGATGCGTTCTGACGGTAGAGAACGTCTCTTCGTTATAACATAACAGCGAGTGCCACTAATCAACTTAGTTTAAAAGCAATACGCATTTATATGTAAGTTTTGTTAAACATTGAAATGGACGAAGGTGAAGGTAATTTTTATGTCAGCATGTAAATGCTATGTTATAGCACTTTGGGCGACGGAAAACCAAAAAAAGGTCGTTAAGAATTTTCAACCAAACTCGTCGCACGTACTCCACAATACAAGATGGATTTGGCTGATTTTTTGCATTTTGTGCTGGCTCGGTAGAATCATTCAAAGAATGTAGGTTGAACTTTTTTAATATCTATTGGACTATGTAGCCAAAGAGAAGAAAACCTAGATAACATAGACGTTCTCAGGTTACAATGGACTGCAGACGTGCGCTTTCACCGATTGTACCCATTTTCAACAACAATCTGTTTGCACTAATATCCAAGGTTTTTGTCAAGCTTGCAGCTTACTTCGCGGTGTTGCAAGTGTTTTGACAAAATGAATAAAGTTCTGTTCAACTCGACTGGGTATAAAAAGGAACACTTACCCCAGAGTACTTAAAAAGCCACAAACACTGCCCTCAGCATATAGCGAAACGATATCACCTAGATGTAAAAAGCTGGCCGAACCGATTATATTATCACCCATTGTACCTGAAAAGAGGAGAACACAAGTAAGAGATTCTTCGACCGTACGAATTCCTTAATATAAATCAATATAATGTTACGCCAATTTTGTTTTGTTGAAAGTTGAAAAATATATCTCGTAACGATCTTATATATCTTTCATATTTTTACATAAAAAAGAACCTTCCGATTTTATGCAAGTACTGATTGCGTCCACTTTCCCATTTAATATTTTCATCTAACAGAACGCGCGATCACGATTTCTGTTTCCATTGCAGAGTGCAAATTCGGAAGTCATGGCAAAAATGGACGCAAGAACATATAACCTGAATAGATCGAAAATGTTTGTATTTTTGAGCGTCTTTCATTCGTAATTCTCAGCGCTTCAAGAGAAACCCCTCTTCTTCCTTGGCAACGGACTCTCGAAGAAATGAAGAACGAAAGCTTAAATCAAAGGATATGCTTACATATATATAGGAAAATTAAGGTAAATGTATAGTCAAAGATGTATTTCATTTAAAATTTACTTTAAAATGGTCAGCCCTGCATAAATAACATTGTTTAACGTTATCCCTATGTAATATTGCTGTGGTACATGATTAAATTTCACGCAGATATTGATGGTGGCTATTGCACCGACCGCTCAACTTTCAGACTATGCCTGTTTAAATTTCATGGACACTCGTTTGCGAGTTACAGCGCAAAGTACGAGTGAGGGTACGGGAGCAAATTTAGCGTTGACATAAAAAGTGTTAAGCCAATCTTCTCTCTTAATAACAACAATTGGTCGATGGTTTCGGGTGCGGATAATGACGATTTTAAAAAGGTATCGATGTGAGAGAATCTTTGGCCTGATTCAGTGATCGTTGAAAGAGAGTATGCGTGATGAACATTGTTGGATTTTGCAGAAAAATCGTCTTTTCCTTAGTCTCGAGTATCATAAAGTGGGGGTAGAGAGGTAATTTTAAACGATGCTTTATTATAATGTCATGTTGTCATAATTTGAATAGAAAATTTAGTTAATTTGTTAACGTTGTTAAGGCTCATGTTGTTCTATTAAGAGCTTCATAAAAGCAACAACAAAATGGTGCACTGTCATGCAGTGTAACAGGTGCGATTTCGAATCTAAAAGAAAACAAAACTGTAAAAAATTTGACTGAAAAGAACGACAATTGTTGGAGCAACGCTTTTTGCCATTGTGAAAATTTTTGTTTCGGGAAAAAAAGTTATTCAAGTTCGGTCAAGGAAAAACTTATTACAGGTAATGAATTTTTCTCCACATATTTTAGAAGATTCACATCATGTTGTTTGTTCCATGAAACAACTTGTGGTGATTTTTAAATCCAGCAAATTTTAATTGATTATGTTGAGCTGCAAATGAGAAACAAGCCACGCCATGTTGGACAGTACTTATATCAACAAATGTTTTATATTTTATCAACTTTTCAAAACATATACACAATTTTCTATACCAGTATGTCATATTAGCGTCATATAAAGATTTCGATCATTCACAGCGTTATGCACATAAATGATAAGTAAACCATGAACTTGAAAGGAAAACGGAAATATCCTGTATCTACTATACATACAGGCTCAACAGCAAAGATTCAATTGACGTACAAGAATAACTTATGAATAAGTAATTTTTTTACAAAGTGGATGCAAAATATAAAAACACGGATAAGAAAACTAGTAAAGCATATTTGATTAACCATGTCTATCTATTTACCTATTTATTGTTTAGCCCTCTGTTGGAATCACAAATACAACCGTAAAATTTTTTCTAGAACGACAAACTCATTTTCTTTGTCAATGAGTTTGCCTTCGCAAGTTAACTAAACGGAAAGAACATTTTGGTTCAGCCAAAGATAAATCAAAGGACGGAATCTTTATAAGTAACGAAAGAAGTCTTCCCTCATCTAGGTAATTATTGTGACAGTTTTCACGATTATCTTTGGCTTGGGTCAATTTAAGCTGTACTTAATTTACACAGTTTTGCTTTAAGAGAACATTTTGCAAATATAGATCTCATGATTAAACCTAGAAGCTTGCAACAAATATATATTACGTATGTATGGTTTGTGTTATTTAGAAGGATTTAAAAGCACAATTGAAACTTCAGTCCAGTAACGTATATTTGCATTTTTAATTTTAATCGGCATCACCCTTTGAACAAGTAAAATAATTTTTTAAGGCACGTATTCTGATGTGCAAGGCAGGGAATAGACTTGTACTCCTAGACTCATAGTACGACGCATTATTTGTTTATTTTTTTTAACATTAATTATTGAAAAAAATCTATTAATTTAACGATGATGTTTTTGCATAAAAATTCAAATTAATCGATGGAAGAAAACTGTTTGAAGAAGTAATTAAATCAATTTTCTAAATTAAAATCATAAATAATATCAAGTGTTTGAGGTGGGAGTGCAGAAAGCTATAGGAAGGAGAAGGAAAAAAATTAAGAAAGTTGGTATGTTCACACAATTGTTTGATAAGCACCAACTCAATATAAAACCACGTTTCTATACATTTTGAAATATTCCTGGAATTACTCTTCTTCAACTAGTGGGGGCCGATTGCTTTCACATACCATCTTTATTTGAAGTAGGAAGGTATGGGTCGTCCGGAGAGGTTCGTGAAATTCAAGGTTGCCCGGATTGCTGAATATAGCTACATCAAATCAAACTCTCACACTGACCAAGACCAAGTTCTTTTGATGCTTTTTTCTAGCAAACAAGGGGTTATCCTCACTATTTTGCGCATATCTAATAAACGATTTATAGGTTGAATGTCAATGTTTATGAGTATTTTTTGTAATTCGCTTTTTCTTAAAAGCCCAGAATTGTGCAAATACTGATGACGATTGATGCTAATGAAAATGGTGATTTTATGTACACTTGCTTACTTATACGTGTTTATGTAAACAAAAGTTCGCAAAGAATATACCAAAATTTTTTTCTAAAAAAAAAATTTTTGTGTGTACGAGTGTGACTAATTAATTTTCTTCACAATTGCCGGATAATTAAACAAATTTTATAATTCACCAGATGTTTCTCATCACTTCAAAAAATATATAAAAGAATTCTGCTTCATTAGTTATTCAACACCTTATGCAAATTAAAATTGTTTTCTTTACAAAAATTTTGAATAAAAAATTTTATTTTTAATACTAACCTTCTTCGTTTTTTAATTTAAAAACCTTTCAATATATTTAACATTTCCGCAGAAATTTTTGCGTTCAAATTTTTTTTAATTTATTTTTTCTCTTAACCCCATTCAAGATATAAGATGGCACAATTTCATTTAAAACATTATTTCGATTACCGCGCACTCGACCATTCATGACCACCTAATGAAAGTAAATGCACTAAAACAAGTTCTTTGATTAGGAAAAGTTCCCAAGTTTCCTTTATGTACCAATCATATGAAGTGTAACAACAGTTGCTCATAAACTTGAAAGCTTTCTTTTGTATTGAACCTAAACAACTTGCAAAACTTTTGTTTACTTCGTCCCTCATTGCAGACAAAGTTTCATTAACTTGTTATTTCTGCCCCCTTAGTCTTTCTCTCCTGCTTTCTAAAATTTCACGTCAGTTTTTAAAAATTCATTCATAAATACTATCTATTGTAACATATGAGAGGCATATAACTTGAAACATGTTAATCAGTTAAATATAACATTTTCAAGTGAATACCTGTTACAAGTTACAAGTAGTCTCCAGTAGTGGTAGAGAAAAAATTAATCCTCAATAAAGTTATTTTGTGGCTGTTAATTAAAACCGTTTCCACGACCGTATCAGCCGTGACAACAATATAGAGATAAGTTAATTATAAGATCACGTTTGGAAGGTTTGAAGATTCCCATCACAAATCCTCTAAAACAAAGATCAATAATTTATAGCTCTCATAGCCGTCCTAAACAGTTATATATCTTGCATTTGCTTCCGCAGTAAAAAGGCTTATTGTTTTATCAGCGCCAGTTCCTAGATAAATTTACCTATATGTCTTTGTTCACATGTCTGCTTACCGTTACACTCAGAAAAATACCTGTTTTTTTAGTTAGTATGGACGAATACTTTGACTAATAGACCTGATTTTTAGGCTTTGCTTAACCAATGTAATACGAAAACCTAGGTTAAGTACTTCTTCAAAATTTTTCCAAGATAGCAATCGTGAATGCAGAAAGCCAAGGTTAAATCAAATGCGCCATTTATCATAATGTTGGGAAGCTTGCACATTTCTAAACAATTTGCTAACTTTTGGGGAGAAGCTGATTTTTTACTTAATACAACAAGAGTGGAAAGGAAATATGTGGCAGACAGACAAAAACAAAGCTACACCGATTCCACTATTCGCTTGCAGTTCATCCTTGCAAAGTTTTAAATGTACGTTTGTATATGCCACACTTATATATCACAGATATAAATTGAAGATGGCATTTGAACGTAGAGAAAGCTCAAAAACAAAAAAACAAGAACAACCATCTTACACCAAAAAAAACAAGAACAAGCATCTCACACCAAAAAACGAAACTCAAAATTGGACTTGGTATTATTTAGGAACCTTAGGGATTAAAATTAGGAAGGGATTTTTACGTAGGTTATGGTATGTATTAAAAAGTCTTCCTCGCTAAATATAAATTCTCTTGTTCGTTTGCCCGTTTAATTTTTAATGAAATTTTATTCTAAGCAATGCTCTCATAGTAAGTATTCTTTGTATGCTTTACACAACACAAGTAAAATCACAAAAAACAAACAAACCACCTATGTATACATTGCTCATTTTGCTCAGAGAGCAATAGAAATAACAGTAAATTAAACAAATGAAATGCTATGATAAGAAACAGCTGTTGCACATTAAGCGTAAACAAAGCAAGACGCGTGAATGTAAACAGAGAAACCAAGGGAGTGAGCAGTAATGGGAGAAAAGGAACCTTTAAAGCTTTCTCATTTTTTGCCGCTAGAAGCGAGGTAAGAGAGATAGGGAGAGATATTTGGATACGAGGGAGAGATATTGGAAGCGAGGACAAATATTAAATACGAAATAACTGATGTGTGCAGAGTTGAAATGATGAAGTCTTGATTATGAAAACTTTGAAAACTGCATGAAGAATGGTTCCTGTGACACCTGTTACAAAGTGAACATTTTCCTAAGTAAATAATCTTTGCAAACTATACTCGGGAAATGATAACAGAAAATGAATGAACACAACTGATCGCGATTTTAAAAAACTTTGTATATTCGCCGCTAAAATCTAGACCAGAAAGCACAAATATCTCTATTGTAGTTTTATGTCACATTTTCTTTTTTTAAGAAACCACCCAAACCAGTTCCATAATATAATATTGCCTTAGAGCAAAAGCAGCAAAAATGACCTAATAATTCGTTTTTAACGAGAGATATTTTAAAATTATTCACGATACCTATAGAAATAATTAAGCGAAGACACGGTACACTTCTATTTTGCAACCCATGCAAGAGCTTCTTTTTGGACTTTTGGATCAATTGACTCTGGCGCAACATTTGTCAACTTTAAAAATATATATAAGTAATAAGAGCTATTCTTCCACACATGCAAAAAGTAAATCTTAAAAAAGCTAAAAATTTCAGTATATTAAAAATCAACTTGTTTAGCTTGAAGTAGATGTAGAGAATCCTGTTTGTTCGCCTTAGAGAAATAAGAACAAATTTGTAATTTATTATTTCAGTCTCCTGAACCTCCGTTTAAGAATTAGCAATTTAGCAGCCAAAGTAGCATTTCTCTTCTCCCTAACCTACTATTCAAAAATCGCAGGGCAAGATAGACGTTGTGTACCTTACAATCAAATATCGTACGCAAGCCTATGACGGATAGCATCAAATTCCGCTTATACCGAATATAACGTTTTTTTATTTTTCAAGTTATTTTATAGCAATATTTTTCATTTTTTTTGCAGATTTGTGTATGTGGTAAGCCCTGTTGTCATTGATACTTAGTCTAATTTCCATACCTTTTACTGTGGTTTTAGAATATCACTGTCATGACGGAAGAAGGGATTATTTCTATTAAATTACAATTATATTTCTAGCTAAGTGCGGAGATCACAGGCACTTCATGTAGAAACTGGGCTTTCCATATAATAATCTGTATCAAAGCACATGTACACTCTTTGCTTTGGGTTTGTTCCTGCCGTGAAGACTCTTATAGCAGCTATTTCAATTGTTTTGACGCATATTTATCCAAAAGATAAAAAAAGACTATATGCGATACAAAGTCTAAAAGAAAAAAAAAGTATTTTCAATATTGCCAACGTACTCGCATCAACAACTGTATAAAAGTTCAAGTTCAATGGATATTTAATCAAAACTTGATTTTCTATTATTGCTCAAAAGTGGCCGTTCTACTTTTTTTTTATTATTATGATTATTTCATTATTTTTAAAGCAAAACAAATTCTTTTCCGTTCACGATTTTTTCTTTCTGCGGTTTTGTCAATCAAAATTGATTAAACTTAGTGAACTTTCATTTCGTTACGATAAAAAGCAATTATTTATATTGGAATTCATAGACCGACTCTTTTAATACCTACCATTTGCTCTTTTTTTTTTTTTAAATAATTAAGAATTAAAATATATATTTTTGAAGAAACCATATAACAAAACCGCAGATGTAACTTGCTTACACGCAAGTATGCAGATTACATAACGTTTGCTTAAGTCATCTGATGGTACACACGTGTTCCTTTTACAACATGTTTAAGGTTTGTGCAGGCATGTCATAAAATAATAAAAATACTACTACGCAAATACTATGCACTTACTCTGCGCTTTACGCACAAATAGGCTCTTCATAAGGCCGGTCACATCGAATATGAAAATTTTCACTTAATAAAAATGACAGTTTAATAAGGCTAAGCATAAAAACAACAATTCAATAAATTGTAAAGAAATAAGAAAATGCACTTTTTGTACGCATCATACTACACTAAAATATACGGAAATAGTGAATTAAATAGACGAAAATAACAAGCATGTATGAAGTGGAAATGTTTTCTTCCAAGTTTTGATTTGAAAACTGCCTAATATCGGAAAGGTGCGAGAAGAGTAGCGTTACGAACAGAGCATAGGGGCATATTAAATATATGTTTTTTCATAATGTGTACAATATATATTAATCAATATATTTTCGATCATCTACAACATTTACCGATCTTGCTGACAGCATGGTGATACCGTGTTGAAAGAACGATATCCAAGTCATGCTACATCAATCAGAACAAGTGGTAATCGGAAGATGTGGCAGATCTTCCCACTCGACCTGCACCCGTGTATCTTTGACAACTCTTGAAACGTGTAACCGAACGTTGTCATACAAGAGATTAACTTTGCGTCTGTTAACCGCTGTTGCTGGTCTTTTTTGCAAAAATACATCGTTCAATTTGTTCAATTAGCGTCGGTAAACATCTGCAGTAATGATTCCATCCGATTATAGCAGCTCGTAACACACTACACCTTGCTAATCCCACCATACGCACAACAAAACTTTATAGCCATCTATATTCCGCTTCGGTGTCGATTAAATGGCTCTCCTGGACTAAGCCAAGACTTTTTGCATCTTTCCCATTGCATATAAACGTCTAGACACAATTGATTCACCAACTGCTAAGCCGTTCAAAAGTTTTTCGATCCTTTGAGCTGACTTTTTGTCCAAAAAGTCTTACAATTCATTGTCTTCGAACCTTTTCTGTCCGTTCTTTGCCATTAATATCAAAATCACAAAACCGACAACTGGGATTTGATAGACCAGCATCACCATAAGCTTTTGAAACTATTTGATGGCCTTCGGCAGCAGATTGCTTCAAATCAAACAAAAAAGTAAAGAATGCCGAAAGTTCCACTTTGCGCGCTCTCTGACTAACGTCTGTATACACTGAATAACTCAAAAATACGAAATGTAAAACTGTTATTTCATGTAGGAAAAAGTCAAATTCATCGAATTTAAAAGAAATTGCCCTGATCCTCTAAACAAAAAGCATTTGAACAAAATGAATTTGCGTCACTGTCGAACTTCGAACATTTCTGATCGTGAACTCACGTGTGATGAATATTACTTATAGAGAGCAAACAAATATTTTAAAGATTGAATTAGGCGAATTGTTCCTTTAAGAGACAGTTTTGCAACTCCGCGCACAAATTGTATGCAGAAAGCTGAAAATTTCGCTTATTACCTAAAAGATATTATTCAACCTAGTAGCCTTTATGAAACTTCAATTACAAAATTTATTGATCTTCCTAGACAGCCCATGTCGTCTGGATTGGTGTGCTGGTTGCTGACATTAAAGAAGTTAACAAGCTAAACATTCAAAAATGCCCCCGTGATGATTGCGTAAGCTGAACATTCTGATTCATTCTTCACCCCATAAGCCTTTTACTTTATTAGCATTAAGTTTTAACAATACGTTAAGATTAAATCTTTTTCTAACTTAATGGAAATGCGCAAGATTAACTATGGTGGCTAAACCAAACAACTCCGAAAATGCTGTAAGCTCGTACACATCAATTGATATATTTTCTAAAAGATTTGAAAAAATGTATGTATGAAGACTGCCGGTTCTTGAACAAAAACCCATTACTTCTAACCACGACTTCGATCGCAGGAACAAAATTAACATCATTAAGAAGCAATTATCTGCATGAGTAGCCGAGCAGGTAGGAAACACGACTACCAAGTCAGTGTTTGCGAGTTTAAATCCCAAGTGCGATAGAGTTTTCTTTGGTCGCAGCTATAATGAGTGCTCATCGGTAAAGACATATTACGTATGGATTGGTCACACACCCACTAGGCTGCCTACTTCTTTCTCTCTCCAGTTTTCTTTCTGAGAGTCTCCTTGTTACATGAATAGGCGACACCTTCTGAATGATTAGTCATATTGAAAAAAAATTAAGAAACTCATATTCGATAGTGACCGAATCTTTTGTATACATCCCCGTGATTAAAAAAAAAAGGAAAATAACTAAATTGTCGTACTTTATAATATTGGGTGGTGGCGGTTGAAAAGAGTTCGTGTTCGTCAACCATAAACTGTAATGAATAAAAGATTTTACGAGTTGTAGGTTGAATATATGCAGCAAGAAACAACATTGACTAACTTTATGACAATAAACTGCCTAGAGAAGCAAGTAGGGACTTTAAAGCTTATCTCACCAAGTAATGTACGCGAATCGATAGTACCATTAATTAACTTCATTAGGAAGGAAACGTCAAGAATAAATCTACGTTTCTCACAGCAAGGATAACAGATGCAATCTATTTTCATAAGGAGACAGAGAAACAAGCGGGTCCCAACTCCTGAGGACAAAGGACAAGAATTGATTTTGAACAGATTCAATTGAATCGACGTAATACCTATAGCAAGGAGACTACACAAAAAAGGCATGCCCAAGTATTGGTCGAACGAAGCACATGTACAGCCATTTTGTAATGTAAGGATCCTTAAGCTCTTTGGACCTCTCCATCTCTTCTCCGTTGAGAAAGAAAGCTTTTTGCATTTTTTAGATTTAATGTCGTAAAATTTTATAAGCACCCTGTAACGAAATTATTTAAGTCAATTTGAGGCTGATACACTCGCGATTCCAAGGAGAAGGAAGAAAACAGTTTAACATTTAATCACTGAGGGAAGATCATTAATGTATAAATTAAATAAAAGGGGTCCTAAATGGCGACCTTCACGGACGCCCGACATAACGGGAAATTCATCCGAAGCGATTAAGTTAAACGGAACTCTGAATGATCTATTATGCAAACAAGAGCTTATCGATTTCACTAAGTGGAAAGGGAAGCCGAAGGCATAGAGTTTAAAGATCAATAAGTTATGGTTAACTAAGTCAAACCCTTTACTAAAATCAGTGCATACGACATTCGTGCTAGAGCCATTAGAAAAGGCAAGAGACATTGGAAAAAACAAACACCTCTGAGACATTGGGGACAGTATATCTTCCTTTCCAAAAGCTATGCCGGAATGAAGAAATATAGAATTTAATAGCAAAAGCTAAATATTGAATACAATTCGCTCAAACAATTTAGATAAGACACTCAACTTGTCGATGCCTCTATAGTTCTCTACGTGATGTCTATTTCCACATTTGTGAATTGGAAATCCGACACAAAGGAAAAAGCGCAAGGACTTATTAAAAATTTTCGAAATAACACCACGTAACTGGACAGAGCATGTTTTAAGTACACACGATGAAATCCCATCTGGTCCAGGCACAGAACTATATTTTAGAGACTTTAAACCATCTAAAACATCACTTTCTGAAATGACCAAGTTAGGAATCAAAACCGCGTTAGAAATGGGATATGGATAATTGACATTTGAATCGGAATTAGCAGCTGAAAAACTTCGTCGGAAGTATTCAACAGAGTACCTCTTTTCAAAAAATTTTTGTAAAGTTTGTTGTTCCTATTTTTGTAGTAAAAATTTTAACTGTCTTGTTAAACCATGGCGGATATCTGCTTCGAGAGCGAAGCTTTCAATATGTCCACCATGTTTTCGCGAAATCAACCATTATGTGCGAAAGATGTGATTAAGGCAATAACATAATACCTTTATTAAATCACCATGTTTATTTGAGCAAATGGGATTTGACACATTAGAATAGTTCAACGGAACGTCATGCCCATAATAAAAGGAAATGCAAATTGCTAAAAGATGGACACCGATTCACAACAATATCCGAAAAGTTGGCAAAGCAAAGATCTATCAGCTGTCTCTGTGTGATTAAGCGTGCCAACACGGCTGAAACACGGTGAAGATATGAATAGGAATACGTGTAGATAGTGGGAAGACGAATATGGAGAGCCATTGGAAACGTTGACACATATACAACTTGGTATTATGTTGTTAACCTTCGAACAGAATCGAATCGTCTTAAAAATTGATAAATGCTTAATTAATTCGTCATAAAATTTAAAACTTAATTAAATCAGCATAATACCGTCGACAAAAGTTCATTTCCGAATTTTGTATCATTGTTACCACCAAACATAGGAAAGTACTTAATTAGATATTGTAGTATCAAGTAAGGAAACTATATTCGATTTGCATCAAATTTTAAAACTTGTCACCCCAAACGTACTTTGCGAAATACAAAGCAATATACTCGAGCCGAGTTAGATATTGGTGTGTTCGCTTAGAAATTCATAAAATGCAGTGCGACAACTGAAAGGGAAAAGCTAATACTAAACTAGCTGAGACGTCGCTACAATGGCAGTTATATAAATTTTTAAATTTTGAGGCAGTTATATAAATTATTCTTTGTATGAATGTGTGAATAATCCAGTGTCCATCACCGGGAATACATTGGATTTGTGAAATGTTTTTAATGAACTGAAATACGTACACCGTATGCGTAATCCGGAGCAGCGCGGAGAGAAAAAGGTTTTAATATACTGCAAAAATGCAAAGAAGTGCAAGTTTATTGCAAGGGACAGATTGAAAGAGCTATGCTACGATATATTTTCTGGGTTTTCTGCTTCTTGTTTAATTCCAATAAAAACGTAAAATATTTTTTTTTTAATTCTGCAATGACGGCGACATACGCTTCATATAATGACTATAATTTCTCATTTTTTGCTGAACTGAAGGAAAGCCAAATGTTATAAAAAGCCAATTTTTTCGGCACATAATAACTATACGCTGAGTTTGGACATCGTTTAAACTTTTTTAAAACTTCAACGCAACATGAAAGAATAGAACATTCTGCATCGATTCATTTTTGAAGACTGCCGACAGTTACGTGGTTTCATTGTAATGACCGAAACAACTCTAGCTTTCGTTGTGTTATTTCTGCACTTTGGAGCAAACAGTTTTTTTTAAAAATACTTAGATTGATTTTGGATAGTTACAAATGTAAAAAGAGTTTATGAAAGACTTCTACTCGCTTAATAATATCTGAAATTATTAGAAAAGGCGTAATTTAAATGAAAATGACCAAATATGTTTGTCTAAGCATTTGTTTACAAATTTTCATATAATTTTGCAATGTAGCGAAATGTGAAATCTTTATATAAATTTTTGAATGATTTTAATGTATAACGATTAAAATTACTAATGAAACATATTTTATTAATATTCATTTAAAATTCACTTATTAGAAAAGAGGCAGTTTATATGAAAATGACGGAACAAAGCGGGGTTTTTTGGAAAAACACACTTGACTGACATTTCTGGTACATTCCTCTTTATTATGAATGAAATAGTATTTCACTTACTGTGTTTATATGAAGTATTTTGTTGTTATTAAAATTTTTTTTAAATTTAATTGACAAATTTCGTTTTCTTTCTAATTTTTTTAACCATCACTTAAAACGTTCATTTTTTCGCCCTAAATTTTTATATATTTATTTCCTTTTGTTATTAGATTCTTAATGTTTATTTTTATAATTATTAATGTTTTCTTCACTTTTTCATATACTTAAGCACTCTTCACCTACTATGCATAACGCTAACACGACACCAAAAATTAGCCCGCTTAAAATTTAGCATAACGAACACAATTTTTATATAATATATATAAAACAAGAAAGCAAACGAAACGAAATCGAAATCACACCGAGAGAAGTAGCAATTACGTGAAGCATCTGAAGAAAGTGAAAGAGCGGGAGATTAACAACAAAATCAAGTAAAAAATCTCTCTCATCTATTAAATGGGACGAAGTAAGAGAAATGCCGTGAGCATAGCTGTTAATAGAGACGAAGTAAGAGAAATGCCGTGAGCATATCTCTTAATGGGATGAAGTAACAGAAATGGTGTGAGCATATCTGTTAAAATATCGATATAATGTTTTGTTGGTAAATACAAAGCGTTGTTTATTTATTTGTTTGTGTGCGCGAATTGAGATAGAAATTTTTTTCTTTTTAAAGAAAATATTTTAAACACACAATTTAAGATTTTATCAATGCACCTACAGCAAAGACGTCCATGGAAGACATGGGACGCTTACGCATCTTGAAAGAAAATTTAATAATTTTTTGTTCGATAAAAATAAAAGCGAAGCTTTGCTCGCGTTTTTTCTAAGCGAACACTTACTCGCTTCCCAAAACCCACTGCTATCTCAAAAATGAGAAACAAGTTTATGTACTTTAACTTTTTTTATTTTACACTCTTAGTGCGTTTCTTCATGATTTTTTCGTGTTTTTTTATTCTGGTCTTTAAATTACACTAAACAATTCCTTTTTGAACAAGTTTTTCAATAATTAATACAAAATTATCAAAATCAACAAGTGGTACAAGTGGTGAGTCGCAACAAATCTTTTTAACTAAATGAAAAAACATTTCCATCAGTGGTGACAACTTCTCAAGTTTTGGAATGCTTTCGGCTGTTTTCAATATTGCAAAGAAAGTTGTTTAAAATACTAGAACCTTTAACAAAAATTGTACTACAAGCATTGACATGAACAAGAAAAAAGTTCTCCTTCTAGAAAATCGGTCATTGTCGTCACTGAATGCACAAAAGCCATAAACGATAACAAGGAGAGCAATCAGTACAAAATATATCATAAGTAGCCATCATAGGTAGCCAAAAGAAAGAAGGTTTTTCTTCTAAACGTTATCCAAAGTCCCCATGTTGTAGATTGACAAACATATGTATAAATACATCTTTTTCTCCTGTTGAAAAATTACAGTTAATGGGAAAAAGAAAATCAAATATTCTTTGCTTCATGGTTAATGATACTGTAAGATGAAGTTTCCTTCATATCTGGTTAACTTAATGAAAGTAGTAGGACGCTAGTGAAATTTTCTTTATGTATGCAATAACATTATAAATAATTGATAGAAATCTTATACTATTTTGTATCTTGGTTTCAACACAAAATGTGGGCTATTATCGTAAGCTTTCAAATTACCTTTTTCTTGGCACCGAAATATTTACATCACTGGCCGCTAGCCAAAATGAATTTTTATTTGTGATGGTCCGTGTACGTAAGAGACCAGTTTGAGATATTTATTAAAAAATTAACAAAGAATCAATCACAATTAAAATTACAAATGGTATTACGAAAATAAAAACATAATGCGATGTAAGTCATAAAAATTACGTAAAATATAAGGCACCAAAGCATGTGATCAATTGATCAGAGTTGTCGAAGTTACATTTATTTAAGAATAAAATTAAAGCCTACAAATATTCGCTAGTTTTACATTTGTAGCTTGGTAAAATTAAAGATAAACTTTAAAAACTTCCGCAAAGCTAAAGCAAAACTTTTGATATACTAAATAAAGATTATTAAATAGAGAAAAGTGCATTTAATAGTCAGTTTGCCTTTTTTAAGGCAAACACACTTTAATAAAACGAGGTTTTCTGTGGAAGGGAAAGTAATAAAAATTTAATAGAATGGTATCCGAAAAGTTATTAATCACGACACTAATTATGATTAGATTTATCTGCAACAGATACGATAAATGGTCTCTCATATTTGCCAAATAAGGCATAAACTGAGGTGCAGAAGGCAAACAGACGGTATTTAAAGTTAGTATTGATTGTTTAGAGCTGCATTTATATAGAGAAAACATCTGTAAATTGAGAACAAAATAAATTCCAAACAAAGTTGCTCACTTACAAGCAGCTGAGCCAAAATAATGCCTTCTTAATATTCTTAATTCGCCAAAGTTTGTAATCTATTCCGCATTATCAATCAATCTTTTCATACATCATCATATACTGTCACTATCATCATTGATAAAGGATATTGCTTTTTCCGCCAACTAATCAAATCTACTAAACAAAAGCGAAAATGTAACTAAAATGTTGTTAAATATTTTTATTAAATAATCAATGTTGATGAATATGTAAAGGTCAGACAGAATGGTTTCTCTGCTCATATTATTCTGTTTGGCACAAGAGGAAGATCGAGATTGGAAAAGGGAACTTGTAAGACGTAGTTCTGCGAATGTTTAAATCTTCTTACGTCACTCGAAGGCGTGTGAGTGACTTTGTATTGTATGTATGAAAATTTTTACAGAAGTTTTTCAAAAAAGGTTTTTGAATACATTCTATGGAAAGTTGGTGCGACTGATGGCTTAAGCAGAAATTACATACTTCCGTTTGGTCCTTCCCTTGGGCTTGTTGGGGTCTGAAGACAATCAATGGTAGCTGCGTATGATTTTTACTTAAGCGTTGCACGGAATGTAAGTCTGTTTTTGAAATGGACAACATAGCATCAGAAGCGTAAACTATGCAATAAATATTCTGTTTTCATATTGCACGTTCGAGCTGAAGATGAACTCTATCAATTAATCTGCTTTTTGGCAACTTGTTGCGAACAAATGTTATTAGGACCTTAGTCGTAATTACATCGTAAATTTTGATAATTTTTGGCTTTAATATACCACTACATAGCTGCAAAACACCAAGAGAAATTAATTATTTAAAATTCAATGTAATTCTCAAATATTTCTATACGTTGCTCTTCTTTGACACAGGTGCGTCCGCGCTCATTGGGCCACAATGATGCGTTGTTCCTATTTTAGAATTGGGATTTTAACTTTGCCGACTTCTTAAGAAAGTTTGTACGAACTGGCAAAAAATTATTTATATATATACGTTGCACAAAGCGCCTTTTTTGTTTTTGTATCAGAAATGATACAAGAAATGAAAGAAAAACTTTGAATGTATTGGGTGATGCGTTAATTACAACGCAGAGGAGTGATTCGATTGGAAATTTGATATTCCTGGTGGTAAGTATGTATACACATATATATTTTATTCATAAAGTTTGCGACCACCTCATGAAAATTATAGCAGTGAACTTTTGAAATCTATTGAAATCCGTCTTGATAATAAAATTACATTTAAAGACCGCATGTTTCACGTGGTAAGATCCGTCTTTCCAATCTTAGACCGTAAGTCTAAATTCAATATAAAAATAAAATTCTCTTACACAAATAGGGGTCGTGCGCATTTTAGCTTGTGATTGCCACACTTGAGGAAACTGCTCTAAACATCCACATTAACCGCCTTCCGGTCGTTCAAAATCAGCTTTCCAACATTTGAATTCTACCTCAACTTAAGCATTGCATTAATGAATTTGTTGCTTTCTTCGAACAACGGTGTAGAGGGACACATATCTTTTATCTTAGAATTTGATCCAATTTCCTCTATGTATTGTATTGTATATTATGTTACTATCTAGGTAATTAGATGCAAGTTTTTTTACTGTAGTTCATCATTTTGCAATGTAATGTTTATTATTATTATTATTATTACTGCTTCTCTTCATTTTGTGAGTCTTAAGTCTCGATAAGTAAATCCTGTATTGTTCCTTTTCCCAATAAAAACCAAATCTATCGTATTCTTGAAATATCTTAACAGAAATTATTAACCGATGTACTACTAAAACTTGGTAGTATATATACATTGAAAAGAAAAAACAATATTTACATATAAGAACGCTTGCTTTAACGATATTCCTTAATTTATTGATGGTGCTCCATCTCGAAGTCGAAGGATTCCGTATAACTTCTAAAACAGACATACTGTCAGTAACAATGACGGTTTTGAGTTTGTCTTTATGGGAAAGATTCGCAGCGTGAAGGCTAGAAGATTTTGAGCCAACTAGAGAGTAACTCTAGTACTGCCGTGCAAAGCGCACACACTCTCTAGTATTTGAGAGCAACTCTAGTATTTGAGTCTTTTCAGCTATTAGATTCCTGAAGAGGTAACTTGGAGTATCTTCTTTCCTGTGCATAGACAGCGAAATGTCAAAAGAGTAGTCTTTATAAATCCAAGGAGGTTTATTACACTACAAAATATACAAAAAAAACTTTACGCTTTTATTACGCTTTTTCATTTATTTATTTTTTGCTGTGTTGTAATAGTAAGTGTGTTGCTGACTGTCTTCCCCATCATCTATGTATTGTGGACTCAGTAGCAGTTTGGGCGACGACAAAGGACCGGATATTAGCTCTGGTTCCATGGTAGCCAGTAGTTCGGCAACTTCTTAATAGTTATCAACTAGTTCTCTATTTCAAATAGGTGCAAATTGTTTTTTTATTGACGTTTACTAAAAAAATATGTAAGTGAATTATAAGGATAAATGACACAATATTAGAGTTTATATAAAGAAATTTTGTGAAGGCGCTGAAGGCGAGAGTACTTTAAATACAACTATGTTGAAGAAAACGTCGAATAGTTTCATTTCATAAGGATAGTTATCCATTAATGTGTTACTGTCCTTTTTAAACTTTTCAAAGAGTTTTGCAAATAGGTTAGAAATAATGTAATCATTAGACGGTTCATTATTCTCGTAAATGCATTTACAAGCTTGTAAAAGGTTTTACGGTTTGTTAACCACACCCCGCTAATACCTTGTAGGTGCTTGGTAGGGATTTTTAAAGGGCTTGAATTCACCCCTCACACTTGAGTATCTTACATAAGCTAGCGTACAATGTGTGGGCTTGCATTTTTTGAACATTGTACCTTCTTTGATAAAAAATATTCTTAACTAGTTATGGAACTAGCAGGGATAATTGAACTTATCAGAATTTGTAAGGGACCCCACACTGCCGTGCAAAGCGCACATAGGGATGTCAATATTGGTGCAGTTAAAAAGCTAGTTTCGGTGACACAATATGTCATTGAGCACGCTAAAGTTTGCTCTTCTAATGTTGTAATATTTAAAGTAAAGCCTGTAGATCTCTACGCAGCATCAAGATCAGCGATCAGCTGTCCAGAGTGAAAGGGTTGATGTTAGTGCTCCCAGCCGTAGCAGAAGTTCGATTACCTTGTTGAAGAACCTTAGCAAACGAATCTTTAGAAAATGAACTCTTATTTGCAGACGAAGTGTAGCTGTTTCCAGTGTGTTTGTCAATTTTGCTTTGGTTGACGAGAAAGCTTAGCAGATGAAGGTTCAGGCAAAGCCAGGTTGATTAAATCCAAGAAGGTTACTCCCTTCTGCGAAATCTATGGGGTCGACTAGTGTACCGGCGCGCCCACTTAGAGAGACCGTAGCTTGCATATAATCAGCAGGATATGTAACGATCTGAGTCAGTCCCACAGTTTGCTAAGCAGATTTATTCCTTTCTAATTTATGTTTCAACAAATATTGATGGAATTGATTTTTGTTATTGCTTTTGTAGCGAAGACTAGTTGTCGTTGTACAGAGCTAACCATTTCGTACTTTCGTAAGTAAACGTAAATAAAACACGCTTATGGATAGGATAGGAGGATAGGATAGGAGAAAATTTTTTTTCCAAAACAATAATGCAAATCTTAAAAAACCATGACCAGTTTCGCATTCATCTATAGCGCAAACTATCATCCCAAACACAAAGCCCACAAATATGGCCGTAAATATGCCGAGCGATTCATTCTTTAAACCCAGTTACCCAAAGAACTATCCTTGATAACTGTGCCGAAAATTGCGGTTATTATTGGGCCATAAGAGGCAATATCAGCATGCTCGAGGCCAAAAATATAGTGCTATCTTCTACCAAACCGAAAGAAGCTAAATTTCTACAAAAAGATT